>JANTPZ010140512.1:0-10182 GCA_025593235.1 Vachellia pachyceras | reverse complement strand
ACTCAAGGAAGTGAAATGTTACAAATCATTTTGAAAAAGCAAAGAGTTATAAATGACAGAAGTGGCATAGGTTATGAGCCACAAAATGATTTCAAACAAGGCAAGAAAAAGAATGGAAACAAGAGCTACTTAAAATACTTTCAAAAATCTGTCCATTCATCTGAACCTTATGCTTTCTGCACCTACTGTAACAGAAAGGGGCATAAAACTTCATCATGTTATTTCAAAAGAAACAAAGTGTTAGGCACGCATAAATGGGTACCAAAAGGAACTTATGTTCAGAAGGCACCAACACTAACCTAAAAGGACCCAATAAAACTTGGGTACCTAAAACTATCAAATGAATCTTTTGCAGGTTTGTCTTAAAGCATCCAAGGCAAACAAGTGGTACATCGACAGTGGATGCTCAAGACACATGACAGGTGACAAAAGCAGATTTATCAGCCTAAAAGCTAAAGATGGAGGCAAAGTAAGTTTTGGAGGAAATCAGTCAGGAAAGATCACGGGAGTTGGAGAAATTGCCAATTCAAATGGATCTTCCGTGAAAGATGTATATCATGTAGAAGGTCTCTGCCACAATCTTCTCAGTGTTAGTCAAAGCACAGACAGAGGCAATTGGGTGATATTTGACTCTGAAAAATGCTTCATCATCAACAAAAAGGACTTTCCCATTGATAAAGAGAAGCTGAACATTCAACTCAGGGCTCCTAGAGATGGTAACTGCGATACCATTGAATTAGAAAAGAATTTCTCTCACTCATATTTAATTAGTCAAGCTGATGAAACCAATTTGTGACATAAACGATTAGCTCATGTCAACTTGAATCAACTTGACAAATTAATCAAAAATGAATTAGTTCAAGGGCTTCCTAAACTCAAATTTAAAAATGACTTGGTATGTGATGCTTATCAGTTAGGAAAGCAAACCAAATCATCTTTCAAATCAAAAACTGAGCTTTCTTCAAAAAGAGCTCTTGAACTACTTCATATGGATTTAATGGGTCCAGCTAGAGTCAAAAGCTTAGGAGGAAATCTATATACTCTAGTGATTGTTGATGATTTTTCCAGATTCACTTGGACCATATTCTTAGCTTCAAAAAGTGAAACTTTTGAATCATTTTCTATATTTGCCAAAAAGGTCCAAAATGAGAAAGGTATGTCTATTGTTTCTATTAGAACAGATCATGGTGGAGAATTTGAAAATGGAGACTTTTTGGCATACTGTGAAAGTGAAGGAATTGATCACAATTTCTTAGCACCAAGAACTCCTCAACAAAATGGAGTGGTGGAGAGGAAGAACAGAGTGCTTGCTGACATGGCACGAGCAATGATGACAGAGAAGCAAGTATCACAATTTTTCTGGGCAGATGCACTAAGCATAGCTTGCTATATCTCAAATAGAGCATACGTAAGGCCATCACTAGGAAAGACACCATATGAGCTATTCAAGGGAAGAAAACCAAACCTGGCTTCATGTCTTTGGAAGCAAATGCTTCATTCATAATAATGGTAAGGACAATCTTGGTAAGTTTGATCCTAAGTCAGATGAAGGTTTATTTCTTGGTTACCCAAATAGAAGTAAAGCTTATAGAGTCTTTAACAAAAGAACTTGTGTAGTAGAGGAATTTGTGCATGTGGTATTTGTTGAAACCAATCCTTCTGCAAAATCTAATGTTGATGAAGAAATTGTTATTTCAAAAGATTTTGGAAAACCAAACAAAAAAAGTTCAACTGATTGTCAACCATCTCAAACTTTTGAAAATGAACAATCAAATGAACCTCCTCAATCTCCTCAACCAAGAGCCTGGAAGTACATCCGCAATCATCCCATCAATCAAGTGATTGGAGAGATGAATGAAGGTGTACGTACCAGAAAAAGATTCAATGAGGCTCAATTTTCAGCTTTCATATCTCAAATTGAGCCCAAGAATGTTGAGGAAGCTTTGATTGACAATGATTGGATAATTGCTATGGAAGAAGAACTAAATCAATTTGAAAGGAATCAAGTTTGGGATTTAGTTCCTAGACCCAAGGATCATCCAGTTATTGGTTCAAAATTGGTTTTTAGGAACAAACTTGATGAATCAGGAATTATTGTCAGAAACAAAGCAAGATTGGTTGCAAAAGGTTATAATCAATAAGAAGGTATTGATTATGATGAAACTTATGCACCTGTGGCAAGATTAGAAGCCATTCATATTTTACTTGCTTTTGCTTGTATAATGGATTTTAAATTGTTTCAAATGGATGTCAAAAGTGCTTTCTTAAATGGTTTTATCATGGAAGAAGTTTTTGTTGAACAACCTCCAGGGTTTGAAGATATTACCAAACCAAATTATGTTTACAAACTTAAGAAAGCTCTTTATGGTTTAAAACAAGCTCCAAGAGCTTGGTATGAAAGATTAAGCAATTTCCTAATCAACAAAGATTTTGTCAGAGGAAAAGTTGATACAACATTATTTATTAAGCATTCAAAATCAAACATGTTAGTTGTACAGATTTATGTTGATGACATTATCTTTGGTGCTACTAACAATGATCTTTGTCAAGAGTTTGCTAAGTTGATGCAGGCTGAATTTGAAATGTCTATGATGGGAGAATTGAATTTCTTTCTTGGTCTTCAAATCAAACAAAGAAAGAATGGAATCTTTATAAATCAGGCCAAATATCTCAGAGAGTTGCTGAAGAAGTTTGGAATGGATCAATGCAAAAGTGCTTACACTCCCATGAGTTCCACAGCACTCCTTGATGCAGATGCAAATGGAAAAGACTATGACATCAAAAGATACAGAGGAATGATTGGATCCCTTCTTTATCTCACAGCAAGCAAACCAGACATTCAATTCAGTGTTGGAATGTGTGCAAGATATCAATTTGCTCCAAAAGAATCTCATGCTGAAAATGTGAAAAGAATCTTCAGATATCTTGCTGGAACAATTGATCTAGGAATTTGATATCCAAAAGGAGCAAATGACCAATTGATTGCTTATTCAGATTTAGATCATGCTGGGTATAAAACTGATAGAAAGAGTACCAGTGGTCAATGTCAATTTCTTAGAGGTGCCTTGGTTTCTTGGTTTAGCAAAAAGCAATCCACTGTGTCATTATCATCAACAGAAGCTGAATATATTGCTGCTGCAAGTTGTTGTGCTCAAGTCTTATGGATGAAGCAGCAACTTCAAGATTTGGGAATGGTGTTCAATGAAATTCCAATTTTCTGTGACAACACCAGCACCATCAACCTCACCAAGAATCCTGTGCATCACTCAAGAACCAAGCACATTGACATTAGGCATCATTTCATAAGAGATCATGTGCAAAAGAAGGATATCAAGGTTGAATTCATTCCAACTCATCTTCAAGTGGTTGAATCTTTACAAAGCCATTGGCCAAAGAACAATTTGTAAATATTAGAAGAGAATTGGGAATGGTAAACCCCAATGAATTGTAAGTAAAAATTGTTTAATGTTGATTTCAAAGTTGTTTTGATGATTAACTTTCACTAACTTAAGCATCGGAGTGTTTTGTCAAAGTTTTGCAGGTGTTTTGAACAAGCACTTGCAGCACTAAAAGCTTGAACACTCGAGTAATAATTCAAATTTTGGAAGCATAAGGTGCAGTACTCGAGCACAACTAGCTGAACACTCGAGTACTCAGGCATAGTGAGGCATTTGATTCATCACTGGCAGTTATCACTCGAGTAAATGGTGAAAGTGCAGGTAATACTCGAGCATTCAACTTCAATGCTCAAGCAAAGTAAGTTTTCTATACTCAGAAATCTCAATACTCGAGCACTGTGAAATAGTCCTCGAGCACTAGAGTAGAACACTCGAGTGCAAGTTTATTCATACTCGAGTGTTGACATATGTTATATGCTAGTATAATCCAATACTTCAATACTCGAGCATTGAAACTTAGTACTCGAGTACTAAAGTGCAACACTCAAGCATAAGTTATTAACACTCGAGTATTGCCTTGTCTGTTCATCTTTAGGATTCAACACTCGAACACTAACACTCTGCACTCGAGCACTGATCACCATCACTCGAGCACTACATATAAGCACTTGAGCACTGGCAGCTTCTGATTAATTAAGCCTTCTTTTTCATTAACATTTGAACCCTAACACTCGAGCACTCCAAAATCCTCTCTACCCGAACCACTGTAACTGCTTCTCAATAGTTACAACTTCTCCCAGAAACTGTTTTCCAGCAAAACCCCTTCATCATTACCCATTATCACACTCATTCAAATCCTCAAATCATCTTTTTTTCCTCTCGTTGCCGAGCACTCTCATTTTGTCATTATCAAACTTTGCTTTCAAAAATCCCAATGGAACGCACTAAGTCTACTGCTGGCAAGGGCAAATCTCAATCCCCTTCTAAATCCAAGTCCACCTCTCAACCTCCATCCAAGAAAGTCAGAATCACTGAGCCTGTGAATACTGAGGAAACAGTGGCTCCCTCCACTCAAAAGTCTACTGCAAGCAAACAAAAATCCATCTTAAAAGAAAAGGGAAAGGGTCTTCTGATCACTACCTCTCAGTCTGTACCTACTCAAATTGCTGCTACAAACTCAGAAACTGAGAGTGAAGGAACCACCCCTGAAACCACAGTGGCTACTTCCTCAAGGGCAAGACCAAAAACAAAGGGTAAAGGGAAGAAGGACACAGAATTACCTAAGGCTCTAGAAGGGTTTATCACCAATTCGGTACTTATTTCTAATCCTTCTAGTTATGAAGAAAAGTTGAAGAATAGGCCCTTGTGACCTGCAGTGTGTGTGGAAATTAAAGATGCGTATAGGATGGGGTATAAAGTTTCAGAATTCCTTAATCATTATAAACCCCTTATTTAACTTAAGGATAATTTTTGCCCTGAGATAGTTAGAATTTTCTACAATAACATGTCTTCAAAGTCAGTGCCTAATGAAGATGCAGAAATCATCTCATCTTCAATGGTTACATCAATGAGGGGCAAAGAAATAACTATTACCCCAGAGACTTTGAATGGATTTCTAGGAATTAATGAGTTTGATGAGAATCTGTCCACCCTGACCAATGATGAGATTTTTAGACTGTTAAGGCCTGGAGAAACCTGTTGATGCCTTATTTTGATGATAACAAAATGATTTCAAGAGTTAGAAAGCTTAAATTGTTGATGATTATGTGTTCTTGCTGAAACACTCGAGTTCTGTCAAGTTTGTATGAAAGTATTGAGGAATACTCGAGTTCTGTGTTTTAATACTCGAGTATCAATGTTTTTCATAAGTTTAAAATCAATACTTTCAAGCAACACTTGAGTTTTTGTTGAAAGTGTTGACAATACTCGAGTTCTTGATTTCAATACGCGAGTATTGGAGGTTAAAAATGTTTCTGAAATCCAACACTTTAAGTGAAAACTCAAGTATTGAGATGAAGTGTTGCAAACACTCGAGTAATCATTTTGAATACTCGAGTATTGGTGTTATGTGTTTTGGAAGAATACTCCCATATGAAACTCGAGTATTGGTGTTGAAGTATTTGCAACACTCGAGTATTGTGTTGTAATACTCGAGTATCGGGCTTGTTTTTCAAATGAATACTCAACACTTGAAGCAGAGTACTCGAGTTACAAATGAAGTATTGACAACACTCGAGTATTGAGGTTGAATACTCGAGTATTGAGTCAAAACACTTGAACATGAAATGGAACACTCGAGTTGTAGAGGAAGTGTTGACAACACTCGAGTGCTTATTATCAACACTCGAGTATTGGGCAAAAATTTTCAAATGAAAGACAACACTTCAAGCACAACACTCGAGTATTAGGTGAAAGTGTTGACAACACTCGAGTATTGATTTCTAAATACTCGAGTATCGAGCTACTTCTTCTCAAAAACTCAACACTTCCATCTAAACACTCGAGTAATGGTCAACACTCGAGTATTATGAGATTTCAAATGATTTCACTTCCAGTTTTCTTCTGAACACTCAAGCATCAACTGAAAGTATTCTTAACACTCGAGCATAATGATTTTAACACTCGAGTATTCACATCAAACTTCAAAATCTTCTGCAACACTCTCAGTGAAGACTCGAGCAACTTCAAAAGTGTTTGTAAAACTCGAGCATTAACAGAAAACTCTTGAGTATCATTTCACAAAATTCAAATTGCTTGACCAACACTTGAGTATTATGATCAAACACTCGAGTATATTTTCACAATGGCTATTTTCTCTCTCTGACAGCTTTTCACCTGCTTCGTATCTTTCCTTATTCGTGTAAAACAACGTTTGAACTTAACCTGCCATCATAAATGCTGAAATGCAGGATCATAGGAAGAGAAAAGCACTGAACCAACAAACAGATAGCATGAATCAAGCCTTTGTCGTCCATGCTACTCAGAAAGCATTAATTGCAGCATTAATGACAAAGACGAAGAAGTTGGTGGATCAGAGTAACGGACAATAAACTCTATCTAACGGAAACTTCATTTCTCTCATCTATAAAAGCTCCAAGCATTCATCGTAGAAATAACGATCTTTTATGAGCATTAAAGTCATTCATCTGTTTTTCTGTGAAATTATTCAATTCTTATTCTGAACTTCATTCATTGCTATCTACTCTTTAAGAGAGATTCTTTGAGCAAAATCCTCTGTAAATCTGTGAGTTAATTCAAGGTTGGGACCTTGAATTTATTGGGCTGAAATTTGGTCAGTGAGCAAAAGAAAAACAGAGTGTGTGAGACTCTGTTTCATTACGTGTTGTAAGGGTGAGAGTTAACCTCCATTGTAAAGGCTGGTGAGCTTGATTTATTGAGAATAGTGGATTACAAAGCTCAGAGGTGCTCTGAGGACTGGACGTAGGTTAGAAGGACCGAACTAGGATAAATTCCCTTGTTCTTCTTCTCCTTTATCTCTCGGTGACTTTGCTTTCATTTGATTTTATTTTTAAAATTTTTAATCTGACCAATTCACCCCCTCTTGGTCTTATCCTGTACTAACAAAACCTTTTCTGGAATACTTACCTTTGAACCTTCAACCATGCCACCATTGCAGAGAGTTATTCACTACATCTATTCTAGATGTATAGTGAATAAAAGTGGAAACTACACTCATTTTGCTTCTATAGACTACAGTAATATGGCAAGAATTATGAAGAAAGAAAAGAGAAATCTAGGAGAGATGGTGTATGATGAAATGTGGAGGTTTGTCCATTCAGGTTCCAAGAGAATGACTGTGCCATATCCCTCTCTGGTTTCTTTTATTTTGGAAAGTCTCAAAATTTGGCATATTTTGGACAAAGTTGTAGAGCCTACCTTATTTGGAGAAGTTCACCTCAGGAGGATGAATATCAGCATTGAGAACCCTCAAGTGCAAGTCAAATAGAGAAAGAGAAGGGCTACCTCTGCTGCTTCTCAAGGTCAAGATGAAGCATTGAGAATATCGGCATTGAGAACCCTCAAGTGCAAGTTAAATATTTAACACTATTAGAATTGAATGGAAACAACCACTGTGACTCATTTTTTAATTAGGATTCCTTAATTCAAGTTTTTTTTTCAAAATTCAAATATTTTGACATAAAAAATGCCCATATTTTTTTTTTGATAAGATTCGTGTTTACAGAGTTAAACCTTTAACTCTATTAGAGTTGAATGGAAACATCCACTGTGACTCAGTTTTTAATTAGGATTCCTTAAATTGTGTTTTTTTTCAAAATTCAAATATTTTCACATAAAAAAGGGCCCATATTTTTTGAACAAGATTAGTCTTTAAGGAGTTAAACATTTAATTCTATTAGAATTGAATGGAAACATCCTTGTTACGCAGTTTTTAATCAGGAATCTCAATTCGTGTTTTTTTTTAAAATTCAAATATTTTCACATAAAAAAGGCCCATATTTTTTCAACAAGATTCGTGTTTAGGGAATTAAACATTTAACTCTATTAGAATTGAATGGAAATATCCACTGTGACTCAGTTTGAAATAAGGATTCCTTAAATCGTGTTGTTTTTTTCAAAATTCAAATATTTTCACATAAAAAAGGGCCCATATTTTTTCAAAAAAGATTAGTGTTTAAGGAATTAAACATTTAACTCTATTAGAATTCAAGGGAAACAACCACTGTGACTCAGTTTTTAATTAGGATACCATAATTCGTGTTTCTTTTCAAAAGGCCCATATTTTTTCAACAAGATTAGTGTTTAAGGACTTAAACATTTAACTCTATTAGAATTGAATGGAAACATCCACTTTGACTAAGTTTTTAATTAGGAGTCCTTAAATTGTGTTGTTTTTTTTCAATAATCAAATATTTTCACATAGAAAAAGGCCCATAATTTTTTAAAAAGATTAGTGTTTAAAGAATTAAACATTTAACTCTATTAGAATTCAATGGAAACATCCACTCTGACTCAGTTTTTAATTAGGATTCTTTAATTCGTGTTTTTTTTTTCAAAATTCAAATATTTTCACATCAAAAAGGCCCATATTTTTTCAACAAGATTAGTGTTACGGAATTAGACATTTAACTCTACTAGAATTGAATGACAACATCCACTAAGACTCAGTTTTTAATTGGGATTCCTTAAATCGTGTTCTTTTTCAAAATTCAAATATTTTCACCTAAAAAAGGGCCCATATTTTTTCAACAAGATTAGTGTTTAAGGAGTTAAACATTTAACTCTATTATAATTGAATGGAAACATCCACTTTGACTCAGTTTAAAATTCGGATTCCTTAAATCGTGTTTTTTTTTCAAAATTCAAATATTCTCACATAAAAAAGGCCCATATTTTTCAACAAGATTAGTGTTTAAGGAATTAAACATTTAACTCTATTAGAATTCAATGGAAACATCCACTGTAACTCAGTTTTTAATTAGGATTCTTTAATTCGTGTTTTTTTTCAAAATTCAAATATTTTCACATAAAAAATGCCCATATTTTTTAACAAGATTAGTGTTGTGGAATTAAACATTTAACTCTATTAGAATTGAATGGAAACATCCACTGTGACTCAGTTTTTAATTGGGATTCCTTAAATCGTGTTCTTTTTCAAAATTCAAATATTTTCACCTAAAAAAGGGCCCATATTTTTTCAACAAGATTAGTGTTTAAGGAGTTAAACATTTAACTCTATTATAATTGAATGGAAACATCCACTTTGACTCAGTTTGAAATTCGGATTCCTTAAATCGTGTTGGTTTTTTTCAAAATTCAAATATTTTTGTTAGCACAGGATTTGACCAAGAAGGGGGGGTTGAATTGGTGTAAATAAAACTTTAATAATTCTTAAAACAAAACAGAATAAAAGTCACCGAGAGTGAAGAAAGATGATGAACACAATGGTTTATCCTGGTTCGGTCTTCTTGACCTACGTCCAGTCCTTAGGACCTCCTGATTTTTCCAAATCCACTAACAGCAAAGAAATAGGCTTCACAAGCCTTTACAACCTGGGAATCACTCCTCCTTTCACTTTCTACTAAAACAGAGTTTAACACTCTCTGTTTCTTTCTCACTATCAGTTCAATTGACTCAAGGCTCTATCCTTGATCTTCTCACAGATATGAAGTATTTTTTGCCTCAGCAAATTCTCTCAATAGAGTATATATGGCTAATACTGAAGAACAGAAAGAATTAATTCCAATAGCAAAACTTTCCAACACACTTTGTAAAAAATGCATGACAACTTTCAATAAAAGTGTGAGTTCATGAAATGTGCAACATGTAACTATTAAATGCATATGGCCATAGCACACAAAAGCACATATTCACACTTTCAATCATCATAAATTTTCAATACAAGTCATGCATAATTTCATACACATTTTCAAAGCAACTTAGGTTAATGTTAGAAGGTTTTGCTACCTTTACTCCTTTACTTTCCTCTTAGCTTTGTAATCTCTCTTGAGCACTTTGGAACTTATCCTCTTGAATCAAACACTTGCCTACATAGTTCAAAATACTATGGCCATTAAACATAAGCCATTTCAAGGCAAGAATCAATTTAAAACTTTATTAAACTTCCTCTTGAACTTCCTTACTCTCCTAACCATAGATTTTTCTTTGTCACTTTATGGCCCTGGATAAGTAATGGCATTATTAGGGTTATGAAAAGTGAATGCCCAATGGGCCACATTAGCCCTAAAGGCTTACTTTCACCCTTGGAGTTCCTACAAATTACATTTGGTCACTTTCTTTCTCA
>JANTPZ010140505.1:0-20607 GCA_025593235.1 Vachellia pachyceras | reverse complement strand
TTGCTGGATGTTGAACCAGGCTTGGGTTGGCAAGTGACGATTTGAAGGGAAAGGGATGGACCAATGGCTGTGTTAGTAGAAGGTCTCCTTTACTCAACCAAAAAAAAAAAAAAAGGTCCCCTGCGTCCTTTCATTCTCCTCATACTTTTTTTTTATACATAAATTTTAGGTAGGGGGTTGTGCTCACCCACAAGTCAAGGGCAGAGCGAAATCTCCCTTCCTCTTATTAGGTCATACCAATGTTGGGCAGTGCGAGCCGTCAATTACCCTCAGGCGTTTACCTAAGCACCCAGGAGCTAGGATGCCTCCCCAAGCGCCGCGACTGGAGCCACAATAAAGTGACCTTCCCCGGTATTGAACCCTCTCCCTTTGATGAGAGTGTCCAATACCTTTACCAGTTGAACCCACGGACGATGGGTCATTCTCCTCATGCTGTTTCTGTGAATGTGAACCTACTAAGGCTTACAAAAGGGATGAGACAACAAACCGTACAACCTTCAACCATAAATAACTACTTTCTACATATAAAAAAAGTAGTTAAATTATTTTTTATTATAAACATTTTTTTAAAATATCATATTTAATCGTGTGTATATTGAGGCTACTCTTCAATACCCTTAATATGAGCAATCAATAGAGTTACTTGAAAAAATTACAAATTTAAGAAAACAATCGGTTTGAAATCTTATATTTATGATTAAATTAAACCAGTTATCTAAATATTTTATTTGTGATCATGGAGTAATATGGAAATAAGGTTTTTTTAAATGTTTGCTTTTTACCATTCTTTTTTCATACATCCGATTATTGTTATAAATATAACCAGATAGTTAATTTACATATATTGAAAAATAGTTAAATTAGTTATAAAATATTGTATACGGATTAGGTTTCCTAAGTTTTTTTAAAATTATTTGTATTGGAACAACTACCACAGTTGAAAATCCCATTTAACATCTTCAATTAATGGGGATAATTAAAAAAATGCTACCACCGATATCTAATATAGGATCTATACGAGGTGTTTGCTTTAACTCTTAATACAAGGTTTAGCTTCTCAGACAAGTCTAAATGCAGCAGATAGGGAAATTGCACATTCTACATGTTTGATTAAATGTTACTTTTTTTCATTTTCCTACAGATTAGTTAGTCTGACTTATAAAACGATATGTAATATAATGATACACATAGATAAATACTTTCAATTAATGTATTCATCTTTATTAATATCTTCAAAAAGATTAACTAGTTTTAATATTAAAGATCAAGTAGTATATTGTTTTTACATTAATAACCATAAGTATGGGCTATGGATACAATAACTAGAGGGAGTATTAGATAAACAAATGGTCGGGTAGAAATTTTTTAAAATGCATTCACAGAACCATCCAATCATCAAAGACGAGCGTTATTGGATATGTGGCTTCGGTTGCAATTAAACAGGGTACCCCTTGTTCTTGCATAAATCCTAGGAATTCTCAACGGCCTTCACATATGTTGGAACAATGGCTACATATCTATGATTGTTTATTCTGATAAATCCTGGGAATTCTCAACGGCCTTCACATATGTTGGAACAATGGCTACATATCTATGACTGTTTATTCTGATTGTGTGTAGGCTATCAACTTGATTGTGAGAGGATGTGTTTATAATCATCCGTTCATAGGCATAGGCCTATTTGTGAAGTGTTGGAAAATCATGTTTATGCAAGTTGATACAAAATTTCTCTCATATATTTGCATACTTTATGGGCTGTAAATCATGTTAAAAAAATAACTTCCACAACTAATTCAAACAAACACATCATTGATGAAACCTGAAGGAATTTTAGTAGAGATTGTAAGGTAACTTTATCCCATATACACAGATGGATTAAGATATATTGATTACTTAACGAAGTTTGCTCATAGTATGATAGAGAGTTATTATGGTGTTTGGGAAAGCTTCTAAAAAATCTAAACGCACGTTCAATAGTGTTTTTCGTAAAAACGAGATAATCTCCTTCATACATTTACCTTGTAACTAGTAAAAACACTTCCTATCACTTTCTCAAACGGACTCATTGTATGCATGATCATCCTCCATGCCCAGGGCAAGAGATGGAGAATGATGAAGGATTTTGAACTATTGTATCTGCTCTTGAAACCAATGAATGAATTTCAGTTTTTTATTTTTATTAAAAAATAGAATATCCAACATAGGAAACACAAACACAATACGACAAACTGATACATGTCAAACGACCTATGAGTTTGTTAACCTCTTTTTATTGAAGGTGACCTGTTTAAAATGTTATTAGATGTTAAATGTGAGTATTTTTTTAGTTAGATTCATTTGAAATTCATCATGTTATAAGAGGCCATTCGTTAAACCCTTCACTGATTAGTTTATGTGTTGCTTTTAATTATATCACTTTTTATTTGTATTTTTAATTGGGCAGATTTTGAGATTCTATCTTTCATGGAACCCCCAAAAAGAGAATAATTGGACCACATTACATTTTATATTCTTTTCTCTCTTAAATATATTATTTTTTTTCCTTAAATCACTCTCATTAATTTCATAGTTTTTTTACGAAAGTACGTATTTGATCCTATAACTCTGTTCAGGTTTTAATTCGACCTTTTAATTTTATAACTTTACACATTGCTTTTTTTTTTTGTATCTTTTATTGCTACTTAAAAAATTAAACTTAAAAAACTTTTTTGTTGATAAAATTAGCAATTTTAGTATTGAGAGATTAGAGTTTACTCAAAGGCATTAATTTATGGGAGAACTGGGGATAAGTCCCCTTTAAAAATTAATTATAGAATGAGAACTTAAGTTTTTATTGATATAATTTTTTGGGTAAATTTTATTGATGCAATTTTTTTTGGTACATAAAGAGAGGACAAAGGCTTGAAAGAAAGAAAAATTACACAAAATGGGGAGAAACTCCCAGACAATCATTCGCATACAACTCCTGTAGGTGTTGCGGACACAAGTAGAAAGTTCTTGAGACGGAGATAGCCTCCTTAGCCAAAGCATCAATCAAACAATTATGCTCAATCGGAACATATTTGATGATTACATTCCACTCTTTTACCATTAGTTCTTTAATATCTGCAAATAATAAACCATTGTTAGTAGAATCAAATTCTAAGTTAAGCATGTCCACCAATACCTTGGCATCTGATTCAATGATAATTTGCCTGAAGTCACATTCATAAGCTGTCAAAAGGCCTATGTAGACTGCCCATTTCTCAGCTATATAAGAGTCAGTTTGCCCTAGCTTTTTTGTAAACCCCATAATCCATGAAGCCGAATGATCTCTAATAACACCACCACATCCTGCCCTTTCAGAAGATCAAGCCATAGCCCTGTTTACGTTAACTTTAATCCATCCTCTATCAGGAGGTCTCCACTGTTGCGGTTGGCCATAGTTCATAGCAGGATACAGCTGCAAAACGTCAACTACTTGAACGTAACATTTTCAAGATGCATTAATAGTGTTATAGGGATCAACAGGTTTGATGAAACTCCTATAAAAAAATATCCTTGTTCCTCTATATCCATAAGAGCCAGCATGCAACACCTTAAAAAAGACCCAAGCTGTCAATAGAGCCTAACCCCATGTCCTTCCTCAGATTCATTGCAATCCAATCCCGCAGAGAACAAGAAAAGAAAGCTGCAAAATGTGAGGGTTGAACCGCTTTGGACCATACTTCCCTAGCGTACTTGCAGTCCCGAAGCACATGTAAAGCATTTTCCTCTCCAATGTGGCAAAAGGTGCACAAAGGTGACACACTAGACCAAGAATTCCTCTAAGCATTTGTAAGAAGTCTGTTATGGAAAGCCTTCCAAAGAAAGATCCTTATTCTTTCTGATCCTCTCCACTTCCAAATGTGCTTATATACTAAGTTATACATAATAGGAGGTTCCGGTTCAATGGCAAAATAAACACTCTTAACCGTGAAACTTCCAGTAGGAGTATGTCCCCATATCATAAAATCATTGCCAGTATCAGGTCTAGGAGGGATCGAGTTGGATAAGTTAAAGATCACCTCGCCATTAACCAGGTTTTCCAAACGATGATAGTCCCAAGCACCGTTAATGACCCAATCTGCCACTCTGGAGTTCCTCTTTCGAGGATAAAGTTCTAGAGCAGAGATCTTTGATTGCCTTCCCAGGAATTAACAATACATCAGAAAAAACTTCACCATATTCCCGCTCTTCACTTGCCATTTAGTACCATTGTCAATCAGATTTTGCTGCGTACAAATGAAATGCCATAAGCTAGAATTACCAAGTTACACATTCAAAAGGCTTTGCTCGTTTCTAAGCATATATTTACTCTGTAATACTTCTACCCATAAGCCATGATTTCCTTAGATTAGACTCCATGCTAACTTCGCTCCAAAGGCATGGTTCATTGAATGTAACTTCCTAAACCCAAGGCCTCCATGAGTTTTTGGAAGAGTGACAATCTCCCAACGAATAGGGTGGAAACCTCTCCCATTCTTTGAACCGCATATGACGTTACGTTGGATCCTTTCCACTTCATTGCAAATAGACAAAGGCACCTTAGCCACTTGCATTGGATAGAGAGGGCAAGAACTCATGACCGATTTGGCTAGGGTGATTCTAACTGCAAGAGACAATTTGCTTCCTAAGCAGATAATTTAGCTTTTACTCTATCAACAATATATTGAAACTTCTCAGTAGATCTTTTATTCCTAGAAAGAGGGAAGCCCAGGTATCTCTCTATCTTAGTCAAAATCCTCATGCCGGATATGTCCTGTATTTTCCTTCTCATCATGGTTGGCACTCTTCTAGAAAAGAATATGGATGACTTCTACTTACTAACTTTTGCCTCTGAAGCTTGACAAAATTTGTCTAGGCAAGACATCATAACTGAGATTTGCCTCTATGTGGCTTCCCCGAAAAGCAAAAGATCATCAGCAAATATAAGATGGGAAATGGAAGGTCCATCCCTAGATATATGAACATTTTTCCACTGATTTGCATCGCATTGCTTATAATATGGGAGAGTTTATCCATATAAAGCACAAACAGAAAAGGAGATATAGAGTCCCCTTGCCAGATTCCTCTCTTGGGGAGGAAAAAATCAGATTTAGATCCATTCCATAGAACATTATATGAAGTAGAGGAAATGCATTTCATTATAAGGTTAATAGCATCCTCCTCCATCCCTATCTCTTGGAGAATCAACTTCATAAAATTTCAATTTACCCTGTCATAAGCATTTTCAAGATCAATTTTTAGGGTCATAAAACCTTTTTTGCCCTTCGCTCTATGTATGGTATACAGAATTTTCTGTCCGATAATGATGTTGCCTTGAATGTGCCTCCCTGGAATAAAACCAGCTTGGAAAAGAGATATAAGATCATTCATAAATATCTTCATTCTTCTAGCGATGATCTTCGTTATACACTTATAGTGAACATAACATAACGATATAGGCCGAAAATGCCCCACCCTTTCTGGATTATTTCTTTTGGGAATCAAAGTTATAAGAGTCTTATTCGCCTCCGTTAAATCATTCTGGCCTTCAAAAGCCGCATTCACAAATCTGCAAACTGCACTGCCCACATAATTCCAATTTCTTTGAAAGAAGATAGGAGAAAAGCCATCATGTCCAGGAGCTTTATAAGGCCCCATATCAAAAATCGCCCCACGAATCTCAACATCACTTGGTGTCATACCCACATGGGTTATTAGATAGTGATCAACGGCCGGAAACTTAGTATCGGAGATGAGAGAAGGAGGTCCTCAAGAAAAAGGCTCTGAAAATACTCAGTCACCATTTTCTTCAGGTCCTCCTCCTTCTCAATCCAGACTCCATCATCATCCTTTAACGCTCTAATCTTGTTCCTTCTTCTTCTTGAATTTGTTTTCAAATGATAATATCTTGTACTGCGATCCCTTTGAGCTATCCAATCCGCTCTTGATTTTTGGAACCATTTAATCTCCTCAATCTTAGGAATCTCATCTAACTCTCGCTGCAAGGTTACTTCCAGATTGCATAAAAATTAGAGAAAGGGTAGGAAGGAGACGAAGAATCCCATTCAACCGAGCTAGGATAATTTTTTCTTTTTTCAACAAAGTCGAAGGTCTCTTTGTTCCAAACAGGAAGCATCGTTCTCAACTTCTCCATATTTCCATCGAGATCACCACTATTTTCCCAATTGTTGGATAAGATATTCCGGAAATCGTGGTGGGTAAGCCACATAGCTTCAAAATGAAAGGGACGTGCCCCAAACTGATTCTACTCCCTCAAACCCACGGAAAGACTGAGGGGGATTATGATCAGAGAACTTTGTTCGGGGAAGCACCCTTAGAAAACAATCCGGCATAAGGGTAAGAAGATAGGAATTAACTAGCACCCTGTTAAATCTTTCATATAATCTTGAAAAGCCTGAAAGGCAAGGCCCTTTCCAAGTGTGTTTTGGTCCGACCGCCCCCAAGTCATTCAGATTACAAGCCATTATTTTGTTGTTGAAAAGATTCATTCAGGCTAAATTGGCAATAAAGCCTCTAAGGCGTTCATCGGAGCAACTTATGTCATTGAAATCTCCATACACTATCCATGGAATAGAAATGCCTGCAACCAAAGACTCAAACCTTTCCCATAACAAATGTCTAAAATTTGAATGATGAATAGCATAGATAGCGGTAATAATAAATTTAGGACTTCTGGCCGTAAAGCATTCACAATGAAAGAATTACCTACTTTCCTCAATAATTCTAATTGAAATATCAGCAGACTTCCAAGCAGCAATTAAACCACCAGGCCTACCTTCACTAGGAATACATCTAATTTCATCAAAACCTAAACCATTAAAGGATGGAAATTGAGAAATATTATTGCATTTGGTCTCAGATAAAAAGATCAAACTTGGCTTGGGATTATTCAGAACCATTTTTAAATTTCTTAAGAGTCTCTTTCCACGCGCACCTCTTATATTCAAGTCTTGGGTAAAATAAATAAAGAGAATAAAAAAACTCACAGACTTTCATGATCCCTCTTGACAAATATCCAAGTCGTAGGTCTCAGGAACACAAGTCCCTTCATCAGACGGTCCCAGCTTTTCATCCTGTGAAATTGGGCCTTCATCTCCAAGCCCATCTTCCACTCCTGCCAAAAGTGTGTTGGTCGTTGTATTTGCATCGCCAGGATCCAATGGTGTCTTAGTGACTTGACCCAACACGTTGGACGTCATGATTGCATCACCCGAATCCAGTGGACCCTTAAATTCTTGGCCTAATGCTTCAGACTTGTCCAGGTTCTCTTCCACCTGTAATTCTCTCTCATTAATCCCCTTTACCATCATGTCCCCTTCAGATCCCATTCATTCCTTCCCAAGTGTCAGCAAAGGTATAGCTTTTTCTGATCCCACACGCTCCTCATTTCCTTCGGTCAACTTTCCAATCCTGATTTCTTTCCTTAGTCACTTCTCCGCCCTCTTAGTACTACCATGTTTTTGGACTCTCCCACCTAGAACCCTTCACAGCGTTCCATCAGTCCCATCAATAGAGTTGCGCTGCGTCTTTATAACCCCCATTTTTGGATTTCCTTCCAGACTGCACTTTGTATGGTGTGTAGAGATTTGCCCCATTTCATGCTCCGCCACTGCAATCACAACCTCCTTCGCAGCAGGCGGCGTGGCATCATGGATTATCTCATTCTCGGTGGCCACGTCATTCAGAACATTGTAACGCGATCCAACTCTCGCCATCGTTACTTATTCGCCATTCCTATCTCTGCCTTTCCGTTAAACGTCGTTTTTCTACCACTTCCACTGCTCGGAAGATTGCACCATTTCTTGATCACATGAGCCAGGTTGTTTGCCTCCTTCATGCTCCCATACTTCCCCACTGTAAACGTTTGTAGCATTCTTCAAAGGGTATGCATCATGTTTGTGCCCATAAATGCCACAACTTATGCAAAAAAGGTGCAAACCTTCATATTCCAAGAAATGTTCTTCCTCATCAAGTTTAAATCCGGACATAAGTTGCTTCCCTAACTCCACCAAAACACATATCCTGGCAAAGTGAACCCGTAACTGGTATGAAGTGTTCATGTCTACTTTGAGGGTCTTGCCTATCCTATTTCCAATACATGTCAAGGTAGCTTCATCATAGTATTCCATAGGAATCCTAGGAATCCTGACCCACACAACCATCTTATTAATAGTTGCTTTGTGAGCTTAGTAATGATTAAAGAGCATCCATGGTCCTCCTGTCAGTGCATTAAAATAGTCCTCCCTGTTGGAAAGCTTGACAACAAAATAACCATGGTCAATGTTTATCATGTTAAGTATCCCTTTCCTAACCCATATAACCTGCAATCTTTGGACTAAGATCTTCTAACCTATTTGTCTTCCCAACAGTTTAACAATTACTACAGACTTCCATGCTTTATATAATCTCTTCATCTTTTCAGAGAAAGAGAAGGATGGAAAGTTCCTATCATGATCTTTCACCGTGACACAAATAGGCTCTTCATTATCTGCACCATTATCATCCAGGTAGTTGTCAGAGAGAGTCCTCAGAAGCCATATCATCGTCCTCCTATTCATCTATTTCTTTAATACTACTTTCTTTCAGCTTATCTAAGAATGAAGGCCCCCTTCATGGTAGGTACTGAACTTACTACCCAACTTGGGCCATTGTTCCTAAATAACATTAGTTGCAGCCTGCTTCAAATTATTCTTCACTTTTTTGGAGCTACGAAACAGGAGGTCTTCCTCCTCATGTGAAAGATGAGCTAGAGAAGGTTTCTTCCCAAATGTTCCCAGAGCGTTTATTGATGCAATTTTTTTTTTTGATACAATATTGATGCAATTATTTTTTTTTTTTGATACGAATATTGATGCAATTATGTTGGAAGACATTTGTTGCCTGGATTCCAGTCGTAGTTTACAAACAAAAAACAAAGTTCGAATAGCCCATTCAGCATGAAGCCCATGCTAAAATGGGCCTTCATGGCAAATTACGCCCAAATATTAATTAAATTAAGTAATTGATTACATGAGTTATTTAAATTACCATAGCACCCCTGCTTTTCCCAATCCAAAAAATGACTGAAGATTCCTAGCTGAACTGAAATGAAGTAGAAAACCCTAAACCACCATCGAAGCTGAATCAATGGCATCGCAAATGGCGATCATTGCTCGGACGCGTTCTCTGATCAAAGCGCTTCACTCCAACTGCACCAACACATCCGTGAAGTCAATTACCACCTTCACTTTCCTCTCTCAGGAGCCACAGCTCGCCGAATCTCCGGCACCGGCCGCCCCTACCCCACTTCCTCCCAATCCGGCCTTCGGCAGTCCTCTCTACAATGAGAACTGGCGCAGCCCAATTCCACCTTCTGCAACCCAGTCAGTGATCCCACTGGGGTTTCTTAATCTAGTACCCGGTCATCGCATCCAAACAATGGCTCAGACATTGGATGCTAAGAGCTTGATGGATCAGTTTGCTGATTGGGTGGCCTCTCAGGAATGGGCTGCTATCAAAGAGTTGTTCGAGTCTTGGGTTAAGTCATTGGACAAGAGTGGGAAGCCGAATAAGCCTGATGTGAATTTGTATAATCACTATCTGAGAGCGAACTTGATGATTGGCTCTTCCGCTGGGGAACTACTTGATTTGTTAGCTGGAATGGAGGATTTTGGCGTCACTCCTAATACAGCTTCATTCAATTTGGTGTTTAAAGCAATGTACCACGCCAGGGAGACTGAAGCTGCTCAAAAGTTGCTGGAACGGTTAGCTGATAAATCTTGTTGAATTTCGCAAATGACGACGGGTGCATGTATATTTTTCAAGTATTTACCTAACACTAGGGATGCTTGTATGCATAAGAAGTATTCAAAAATGTTGTTTTCTATGACTTTTACAGTTGCTCTTACTCCAACTTAATTTTCTAATACTGGGAGTAGTAGTTTCGGATTGGAGTTTTTAAGCTAATAGTTGTCTGTAAATTTAAAAATAGACTGCTGTATCCAATGACCAGTAAGAGTGTAGATATTATCCGGCATCAGTAAACATTCAATTCTTATTGCTGTTGCTGTTGGGCAAGCGAAAGTAGTGCATGCAGTGGAAATATTTGTTCCCCTTAAAAGACATATTTAAGCAGTGATTTGATTCTAGCATATGTTGACGTGCATATGAACTTACTCGAAATGAATGTCATTCAGTGGGCGAGAGGGCTGACATTTCATTAATAATCAGATTTGGCTTAGGAATTATTATTTCTCTGTAACATTTCCATTCCTTGTATCAGTTATTTTATCTGCTATATTCAGGGTCTTCGAAAGCTTATGCACTGTTTGATAATGGTGCAAATATAAAATTTGCCTCGTGCTATTATTTTTTTCTCTTCATCATGGATGCATTTGTTAGTGTTTTGTGCATATACTGAACAAACTTGTTGGATTTTTTTGTAATTTATCAAAATTTTCTGATATTGTCAGGATGCTGCTGACTGGAAATGAATCTCCCCCTGATAATGAATCATATGACTTGGTCATTGGAATGCTGTTTCTTACTGGCCAAATTGATGCTGCATTGAAGCATATAGATTTGGCTTTGAAATCAAGTTATATGTTGTCAATGAGTGTGTTTACAAATTGTGTAAATAGTTGTATCAGAAAGGGTAGACTAGATACTTTGGCAGCAATTATTGAAAAGTGCAAGGTAAGTGATCATTTTTTATGCTTAAGATGTATATGCATTTGTTTTCTTAGATGTATTAATAAGTTTGTGTTTTCAGTGTAATGGTGTTCTTGTTGCTGTTTCCAGACAATGGATCAGAACAAAGCTCTTTGCCCTCCGTGGAATGTGTGCTACTTAATAGCTGAAACTGCAATGCAGCAGGATAATAGCAAGCTAGCTTATTATGCCCTGGAGTTTATGGCTATGTGGATTGCAAGGGGTGAGCAGGCAAGACCACCTGCATTGCTTTCTGTTGATGAAGGTTTAATTGTATCAGCTCTAGCCACTGCAGGTAGGACCTATAGTTCTAATCTGCTAGATGCAGTATGGACTATTTTACGTCACTCATTGCGTCAAAGAAAGGCTCCTAACCCTGAATCTTATCTCGGAAAGATAAGCGCCCTTGCATCAATGGGGAACTTACAAAGGGCTTTTAGTACGCTGCGTGACTTTGAGGTTGCTTATGGCGATTCCAGTCAAGAAGCTGAAGAAATGTTCTCTCCCTTTACTTCTTTACATCCATTGGTTGTGGCGTGCTGCAAGAAGGGATTTGAGACTTTGGATTCTGTATGTCTTTCTTTTGGTTGAAGAAAGTAATCAATAATATATAAACTTCATGATATATTTATATTTCATCCTTATCATGATTCATTGACTCTTGCCTTCTCTTTTTGTTGGAAACATATTGTGCAGTAGCTTTCTTTCTTTGATAATACAGAGTATATGATATTCAATAATTCGAAGAAAATTTCATGTTACTGCAATCACCCATTTACTTGACTTTTGGAAATCTTAGTCTGTATGCATCTTAGATTAAGTTGGCTGCTACATATAATCCATTTATTATATTAAAATGACATATTCATCTGCATAGTCATCTAAGCATACTGCATTCATGTAATTCAGGTTTATTTTCAACTGGAAAGCTTGAGCCGAGCAGAAACTCCTTATAAATCTGTTGCCGCTCTAAACTGCATCATTTTAGGGTGTGCAAACATATGGGACCTTGATCGTGCATACCAAACTTTTGAAGCAATCGGATCAGCTTTTGGATTGACACCTGATATTCATTCATATAATTCGCTGATGCATGCATTTGGGAAGGTCAAAAAGGTACCTCGGCTCTTCTTCCATCCCAAAATAAAAATGCCTTCAAATATTTTTACCTGGCTTGTGCACGCAGGATATTGCACACGTGTGCACACATGGACACATGTGCTTATTAATTGTTAACTACCCCACAAATTGACCCCTTTTATGATTTTGATTTTTGACTATTGGAAGTGTGAGGAAAAAAGACGATGATTGAACTTTAGCAATTATACTGATTCGCTGCATTGTAATATGAACTGATGGATGAAAGAAAAAGCGTATTTTGCTTTTTAGTGTGCTCTTTATCCTTGCTTTTAACTTATGTGCCACATGGTTCAAGGCCACAGGCTGACTCGTGAAGACTTATTAATTCATTTTCTCATAGCAGACACATGAAGCAACTAAAGTGTTTGAGCACGTAGTGAGCTTGGGTGTTCAGCCTAATGCAATGTCATATTCTCTGCTCGTGGATGCCCACCTCATGAACCGAAATGTCAAAGACGCTCTGTGTCTAATTGATGATATGGTACAATTTATTTATTTATTTATTTTGGTAATTTTTTAGGCTACTAATAACCTCTATAAAACTTGCTGGCAGGTGGCTGCTGGATTTGAACCTTCGAAAGAGATGCTAAAAAAGGTTCGAAGGCGATGCATGCGAGAGATGGACTATGACAGTGATGATAGAGTTCAGTCCTTCGCCAAATCTTTGAACATTCGAATGGGTCCAGAAGGCCGTCGGGACATGCTATTCAATCTTGATTACAGCATGGATTATGCTTAAATGGTAAGTTTTAGAACATCATTCTGCTGCACGCAAATTCTGAATTGGTAGCCCTGCTTTCTTTTATAGCATTTACTTTCGGGTGGTAATGCATTCATGTTGGTTAAAACTCCCCAATCGTGCTGTTCACTGACGCGAGCGCGCACACACTGGTTGGAACATATGACTATATGAGCATTGATGTTTTATTGGGTTTCGTCTTTCTTTTTTGGGTAAGATAAATGGGTCCATCTTACCTCGTTTTTTTTGGCCTGGTGATCCATAAGCTATCTTTATATCAATCTCTAGGTTTTTTCCATGTCTGCAGGTCTTGTTATTAAATTATCTAGGCAAATCGGCGAATCCTTTACAGCATCCTTTCTGAGAGAATCCCTGTATGTACATTACTGGATGATGTTAGATGTTGGCCGAGGATGAGGAATTTTTGACTTTTGTATTATTGAACTGGAAGAGTAAGTTAATTATAGGGTTGGTTGTCGAAGAGAACTAAGATGCGCATTTTGTAGGAAGTTATTTGAATGTTCACTAATAATTGCAGGCACATCCAAATACAGAAGATAATGTCAAGCTGAACATGGCCACTATTCTTTTCTCAGTGGCTCCTACATTGTTTTTTCGCGCTGTCTTAATTTTTTACAATTCTTCATTGTGCTCAACATCTTTGGAGGAATTACTAGCCAACTAGCTTCGTTTTCTTTACTATGTATGGAGCTCAATGTAAGTCAAGTATTATTTTCAATTCAAATGGCTTGATGCAACTTTTATGAACATATTGAATTGCTGTAGCTTTAATGAATATAAAATAAAGATATGCATGCGGATGCGATGTAATCTCTCTTTGGTCCTGATTATAATTATAAGGTTCCTTTTAGAAGATTGTTTAATTTTGGTTCAAAATATATTAATCAAGATATTAAGTAGAAGTATTTTATTTTTGCCCTTAAAATTTTTATGAGTGGTCTCACAAATCGAGTGGCTATTTTACATTCAATTCAAAAACAGGCGTAGAATATTTGAATTTTTTTCAAATTAAATTACAGCCATTTTCAATGTGTAATAAAATACTGGAAATATATTATAGTTAGTAACCGGATTGGGTATTTAATATAAAATCTATCTCAAGTTACGAACAATGTTTTATTTTAGACTCTACGATAGGTGGGAAAGTATACAGTACTAATCTTGAAGCACAAATACAAGAAGTTGGCATATCCAGAACTAACTTAGAAACACTAAAAAAATTTGGCATCTTTAATTTTACTTCTAAAAATATTTCAAACATTATTTTGGTTACATTGAATTCCAATCCTAGATGTGTTTTTTTTGGGTACACAATCCTAGATATGTTTTATTTTGATGTCAGTCTGCGTTTTTACGTAGGACGCATGTATTAGTTTCTTTTAAAACATGCTAGTCATAGTCCAATTTTACAGCTATTCTTGCTTGGTGGATCATATTGAATAAAAATAAAAATTGGCTTCTTTGGGGGCTTTTTGGTAATCAAAGAAAGACATTTCATTTTGGCCGAAAACAAACAAAGCTCTCATGGGCAAAGGCCTTGTTCAATGTCGCCATTTCATCACTTCTCCACAGGCAAATGTAAAGTCATTTTTTTATTCATTGCATATTTTACCTGCCACTCTAAACAGCAAATCATAGTTCTAACCTTCACTTTCAGTTTATATTTATCTAGAAGTCTCAAAATAATCCCTTCAATTTGATTGTATTTATAAATGACATCCTCTTTTATAATATTAGTCCTTTATTTAAACAAATTAGTTTTGTTTAAAAACTTAATACACTTTCCTCAAAATAATCCCTTTGATTTGATCGTATTTATAAGTAACATCCTCTTTCATAATATTAGTCCTTTATTTAAACAACTTAGTTTTGTTTAAAAACTTAATACACTTTTTTTTCTTCATTTTTACTCCCAATTAATTATGTCTCTCATCTTTTCCCATTCATTCTCTCTCTTTTCCCAGTCATTCTCATTCTCACTAGCACTCATCATCTTTATCCAAGGGCATGGTTAGAAAAAAAAAATTATATCTCTCACATTATTTTTATTTCCAACTAATTTTAGCTACAATTTATTATTTTACGTGATTTGAATAGTTGTTGCTCATAAAAGAAACCGAAGCTGAAGCTGGATGGAGTATATCTCTATTGCCATGCATGTAGTTTAAATTCGGGAATCAAATTGAGCAGCAGCAAATATACACATAAAACAAAGTTTGAAGAAGTAGAATGCAACCCCATCTTTCTTAAGGGGTTTTATTTTCATGGTAGGGTACCACTTAACATCAAAATCTTAACTAGCCACAAGCATTAATTCTATACAATGATTTTGATCCGCCTCTGTATATAAAACAATTCTCATAACTTGCGTCTGCCAATGCATTGACCTGACAAGGCCTATAGCTTTACCAATCTAAGAGGATTGCCTTATGATGAAACAGTTGCAGCAGCTTTCTGAAATTATTTGAAAGCACAATAAAATTCAGTAAAGCATTATTAAGCTTAAACTGGCTTGATTTATGAAGACAGATTCATTTCTCTGAGAAAAAGGGGGAGATTTCATTAAAGAATGAAATTTCAAAAGGTGATGTGAATAAAAAAAAAAACTCATGCGTCACCAGCTAATTATACCCCCAAAAAAATGAACAAGCAGGAGATATCGAAAGATATTCTAAATGTTAACAGCCCCAAATAGTGTAATCAGATGGCCCTCTAACAGAGCCATTGGTTAGCCAATAGCAGCTACTGATTCAGCATTGTTTAATGGAATAACAAAACTGAAACATACAAGTAAACTAAAAACTAACCCGTTTTTGCTCTTCCATGTTTGCCTTGATCAGAGAATAGATAGCAACACCTGCTATTGCAATCACAGTGCCAATGCCAGTTTGGGTGGATATCTTGTTTCCTGCACAAAGTTTGCAATTGCAAATATCATAAAAGTGAAATGTAGAAAATCCACTCTGGAGTTTCCAATTATAAGCAAATCTGAGTAATTACCAAAAACCACTATAGAGAACCCGATGACAAAAACTCGCTTCAGCACATTTCCTACGGCATGTGTCAGTGGTGCAACACGTTCCAAAGTATTAGTAGCTAGCTGCAGGTGTAATGTTCAGAGTTAGTCAAAGTTTATCGATCAGATCCCAACGTTAAAATTTTTAATTTATACTGCAGCATAAGGGATACCTACCTGATTGTATAGATGGTAAAACATTCCAATCCAGAACAGATCAGACAAAAACTTGAACAGGCCTACTTTTGCTATAGCATTTCTAAAACCGTAATCCATAAGTTGAGGACCCTCAATCTGGATGCAGCCACATCCAATTAATAATAAACTTATAGAGAAGCAACGGGGAAAAATTGAATCATCCATCAGTTCTTGTATCAGATAAACTTACAAAGATAGCCGGAGGAATGCAAAAGAAGAGGGCAATTATTGAGATATAGGCATATACGTTTGTACTGTCCATTCCTGTCTGTTTAAAAAAAAATTAAACAAAATACACATACTAATCAAAAGAACTAGTTATCAAATTACATGAACTTGGTTCTGTTCTTGAAACGCACTTCATAACTTCCTGGTAAAATTATCTCAAAATAGATGGACTATTAGCATGTTATAGCAGATCTTGTCACATGATTGAGCTTTTTAAATAGGGTGAATTACCCTCAAGTCCCAAGGAAGAGTTGTATTTACAAAATGGTCCCAAATATTAGCCTTAAATACAAAATGGTCCCAAAGATTCACAAAATTACAAAATGGTCCCAGGAATAGCTGCTGAGGTTGAGGTTGTTAGAGGTTGTTAATGACAAACAACCTCTAACAACCTCAGCAGCCTTCATTTACAACCTCAGCAGCCTTCATTTACAACCTGAGCAGCTATTCCTGGGACCATTTTGTAATTTTGTGAATCTTTGGGACCATTTTGTGTTTAACGCTAATATTTGGGACCATTTTGTATTTACTTGTCTTGCTTGGGACCTGAGGGTAATTCTCCCTTTTAAATATTACATGATCAATGGTGTAAATATATGATAAAGTTTCATGGATTACGTCTATTTAAGTCTCTTGAAGTGTTCACGTAAATCTTACTGACACAACCTTCTTCGTTACATCTTTGTCTGACGAAAGTCTACTTGTGATTCTAAGTCAACACAATCCAGTTACCTCAACTCAACAAACCTGAGGCACTTTTATTCTTCCACATTTGAGTTTAATTGTTTAGTACATTTGCAATGATAAATTCTTCAATGTATTGGAATCATTTGGGAAGTAAGAAACTCTGACTTGCTTCTCCGATCCATTATGGTATTATTCAAAACTTCTCTGAAGGTACTTGTAAATATATTGTAATTAATATATAATCAGATATTATTCTTAGGGGATCGGTTATGATTATTAGGAGATTATAGTCATTAATAGTATTTATTAGTTATTAAGAGTACTCAAGTTTGATACTCTCACATTGTATATAAATTCCCTCATCTACCTATGAAATATACAAGCTATTCAGTGTATCTCTTTACATGGTATCAGAGCCCTAGGGTTCTTTTTCTTTGGGCGTTGCTTTGGTCCAGTTTTCGGGGGTATTGTTCACTATTCATCGTACGTACAATTCCATACGACTCGCTTTTTTAATCGCCCGTTGCTGTTCATCCGGTGTGATTTGGCCGGTTTCATAGCTGGTTGGTGACTTCTGGTGATCGGGCTTTGTTGCAGCTCGCTGTTGTACTCGTTTCTATCACTGGTTTGCTATTCTGTGTCATCTTTTCTGTTGCTAGGTCCCTGGTGAGACCCTTCCTTATTGATTATTTTGCTCATAATTTATCCTTTTGCTATTTGCTCAATTTTTCTATGGCTGAGACAAAATCTTCTGTTGTTCCGAAGGTTGTTCCGGTGGTGACTAAAATTACTGATCATAAGTTAAGTTGGACTAACTTTATGGACTGGAGTAAGGTTGATCGTATGTACCTACAAAGTATTGATAAGGAGGATCATTTGACGACCAATCCACCTTCAGATGATTCACGTAAAGCTTGGTTGCGTGATGATGCCAAATTATTTTTACAAATTCGTAATTCTATTGAAAGTGAGATTATTCCGTCTATCAATCATTGTGAATCTGTTAAGGCACTAATGGATTACTTAGAATTTCTGTATTCAGGCAAAGGCAATATCTCTCGTGTTTATGAGGTTTGCAAAGCTTTTTATCGGGCAGACAAAAATGACCGCTCTCTCAAGGCATATTTTATGGACTTCAAACGCACTTATGAGGAATTGAATATGTTAATGCCTTTAACTACTGATATTCAGGTACAACAAACTCAACGGGAGCAACTAGCTGTCATGAGCTTCCTCACTGGTTTACCATCTAAATATGAGACGGTCCGTTCTCAAATTTTATCTGGGTCTGAGATCTCTACTCTTCAGGATGTTTTCTCTCGTGTCATGCGCACTGAGAATCTTTATCAGCCTCCTTCCGGCACCCCTACTAGTGCTCTCATAAGTAAGGGTCAATTCGATCATCGTCCTCCGGTTCACAAAGGGGCCTCTCGGCCAGGGGGAGTTTATCTGGACTCTAGTGGAGTCACCTGCTATTACTGTAAGGAACCAGGCCATACCAAGCGCACATGTCGCAAGTTGCAGAACCGACAACAGAGAACTACCTTTGCACATGTCACATCGTCTAATGATGACATGGTTACTATTTCCGCTGCTGAATACACCAAGTTCTCCAAGTATCAGGAATCTCTGACTTCTATAGTGCCATCATCGCTACCACCACCAAGTGCTCTTGCCACCACAGGTAATACTGCTACCTCTCTTGTCTCTTCTTCCTCGAAGTGGATCGTAGATTCTGGCGCCACTGATCACATGACAGGTAATCGTCATCTCTTTTCTACTTATAATTCTTATGCCACACCTTCCAGTATCACCATTGCTAATGGCTCCTATTCCCGTGTTCTTGGTTCTGGCACTGTTAAGCCCACTCCTTCTATCCAATTATCATCGGTGCTAGATGTTCCTGAACTTGCTTTCAATCTTCTTTCCCCCAGTAAACTTACTCGTCAATTGAATTGTTTTGTCTCACTATTTCTAACTTATTGCTTGATACAGGATCTCACGACGAAGATTATTGGTAGAGGCTATGAATCTGGCGGCCATTACTTTCTAGATGATCAGGTGCCTCGTTCAGTTGCTTGTTCCGGTGGAGTCATTCCTTTTGACATGCATTGCCGTTTGGGCCATTTATCCTTGTCTTCTCTCAAACGGATGTTTCCTCAGTTTCATTCCTTATCTTCTTTAGATTGTGAGTCGTGTCAGTTTGCCAAACATCATCGTCTACCTTTAGCGTCTCGAGTCAATAAACGGGCTGCGTCCCCTTTTGAATTAGTCCATTCAGATGTTTGGGGTCCGTGTCCTATTGCGTCAAAGACTGGTTTCAAGTATTTTGTTACGTTTGTTGACAATTATTCTCGTGCCACATGGTTATATTTAATGAAAAATTGTTCTGAATTATTCTCTCATTTTTGTAATTTCTGTGCCGAGATCAAAACGCAATTTGGGGTTACTGTGCATACCTTAAGGAGTGATAATGCAAAAGAATACCTTTCTTCCTCTTTTCAATCATATATGCTTCAGAATGGTATTCTTCATCAATCTTCTTGTGTTGATACACCTGCTCAAAATGGTGTTGCAGAGCGAAAAAATCGACATTTACTTGAAGTAGCTCGGGCATTAATGTTTCATATGAGGGTTCCTAAACCTTTTTGGGCAGACGCAGTTTCTACTGCCTGCTTTCTTATCAACCGTATGCCGTCTTCAGTGCTTAATGGTGACATTCCTTACCAAACACTTTCCCCCTCCAAATCCCTATTTTCTATTGATCCTAAAATTTTTGGATGTGTTTGCTTTGTCCGGGATGTCCGTCCTCATGCTTCCAAGTTAGATCCTAAGTGCCTCAAATGTGTTTTTCTTGGTTACTCCAGAGTCCAAAAGGGTTATCGTTGCTTCTCTCCTACCTTAAATCGGTATTTGGTATCTAACGATATTACCTTTCATGAGTCTACTCCTTTCTTCGGTTCCTCCTCCCCACCTCCTTCACCAGAAGAGAAGGATGATCTTTTGCTATATCAGGTTCCTTCCCCGCCGGCTCCAGCACCTGCTCGACCACCTATCACTAACGTCTACGTTCGGCATCTCAAGGAAAGTAATGTGGCTGGTTTTGACTCTGTCCCACCATTATCTGCTTCGTCTTCTGATCCTGAACCAAGCATCCCTGAGCATGAGCCTGAGACACTTGTTCCCGAGCCTGACCCAAATCTTGATCGGCCCATCGCTCTTCGTAAAGGTACACGCACTTGTACTCATCCCATTTCCTCCTTTATTTCTTAGAACCACTTGTCTCCTGCCTCTTGTTCCTTCAAGCATCCCTGAGCATGAGCCTGAGACACTTGTTCCCGAGCCTGACCCAAATCTTGATCGGCCCATCGCTCTTCGTAAAGGTACACGCACTTGTACTCATCCCATTTCCTCCTTTATTTCTTAGAACCACTTGTCTCCTGCCTCTTGTTCCTTCAAGCATCCCTGAGCATGAGCCTGAGACACTTGTTCCCGAGCCTGACCCAAATCTTGATCGGCCCATCGCTCTTCGTAAAGGTACACGCACTTGTACTCATCCCATTTCCTCCTTTATTTCTTAGAACCACTTGTCTCCTGCCTCTTGTTCCTTCAAGCATCCCTGAGCATGAGCCTGAGACACTTGTTCCCGAGCCTGACCCAAATCTTGATCGGCCCATCGCTCTTCGTAAAGGTACACGCACTTGTACTCATCCCATTTCCTCCTTTATTTCTTAGAACCACTTGTCTCCTGCCTCTTGTTCCTTCAAGCATCCCTGAGCATGAGCCTGAGACACTTGTTCCCGAGCCTGACCCAAATCTTGATCGGCCCATCGCTCTTCGTAAAGGTACACGCACTTGTACT
>JANTPZ010140500.1:0-10141 GCA_025593235.1 Vachellia pachyceras | reverse complement strand
GGTTTTAGAGTCAACAATGTATGGAGTTGATTTTGTCACTTTGTGATTTCCGTACACACACTAAGTGTTCTTAAAGGATTTCATGGAATGGAGTTCATTTCATGAGATTTCTGACCCAGCGAGTTGTTGGGGTTTTTGATTATGAAACTTAGTGCGAAAGTTGATGCTTTCCCTAATCCTTTGCGAACTATGATGGCGCAATTTGTTTTCAAGAGGAAACCACCATCACATACCCTTTTTACATTCCAATCTGTCTTTACCTTCTTTCCACCAGAAAATACCAAAAACAAATTTTATTCTGTAATTAGTTAAGGTACATTGCATAACTTGATTTAAAAACTGATTGCATTTGCATTACAAACATAATCACAGCTAGTGACTATTGGTACGCAATAGTAGCTTTCGGACAGAACGACCCTGGGGTTGTCACTGTACAATCTTTGGAAATCACAATTAATATTCCTGATCCATTTTCAAGGCTAACCAACGACCTAAGTTTGCGATTTGTGGCTTAGTCGGATCAAGAATTTGGAACCATTACCGGGGAAGCTAAGTGCCATTAGTTGTTAGATTGTGTTTTTGTTTGTTAGTTTTGCATCTTTGTTCATAATATCTGATTAGTTTGTTTATATCTTAGCATTGTATAGTAGAATACCCTTGTTTCTGCTGCATTCTGCATAATATTCGCATTTTTGTTGTGACTAATTTCATTTTTTGCACGTAAACTTTCACAGAGAAATCTTTCTCAGTTGTTGTACGCCACGACCAAATTAGAATTCGCCGCGACTAAACTTAAAATTTTGACGAGAGATTCCTTTCGGTAGTGGTACGCCACGACCAAAATTCATTTTCGCCCGACCAACAAGCTGAATTCTAACTTGTTTACCCTCTCGGGTACTGTTCGCCATGATGTAAATCAATTTTAGCCACGACCAAACTTCATTTTTCACACTTCATTCATTTCATTTTCAATACATACATCATTCAAATCATACATACCTTTCATACATACTCGTTCATACACTCACATACACCATACCATTCTTGTGAATAATATGACAATTGAAAGTACTTGTCACACGTTTAAGTCTGAGGATGAGTTTGTACAGTCAATCATTTCATCTATTGCCTCAATGGCTGAATATGAGGAGCCATTCTCTTTTACATCATTGTATTCTAAAAATTCGACGTGTGCTTGTGAGAGGATGGAAACATGTCTGCAATGTATTGTACTGAAATGTTTACTACATGTTTTGTAGACTCAAAATGAGCACCCAAATGAACCAAACACTGATGCTAAGTGAAACACGACTAAAGAAGATTTGCTTGGAATAATGGAGCCTAGTGGTGTTGAAAAGACTTTAGAAATTGTAGCTAGAAAGTCAATATACCAACTGGATATCTATAAGAAACAGGGAAGTGATCTCAACTCTCTTGAGCTTCATAAGTTAATTCCTTCAGTTGTGCAACCCCCTACTCACGAATGGAAACCCTTGCCATCTAATCTGAAATATGCATATCTTGGGTCTGACAATACTCTTCCCGTTATAATTTCTAAATCTTTATCACAAAAAGAGGAAGAGAAACTAATAGCTGTTCTGAGAGAGCAAGAAGAGCATTTGGGTGGACGTTAGCAAACATTCCGGGGATTAGCCTAGTGATATGCACGCATGGGATTCTTTTGAAAGAAGAATCAAAACATATTAGACAACCCCAAAGGAGGTTGAATCCCCAAGGATCCAAAACTCTTGGTGTGTGCATTGATTATAGGAAATTAAATGATACCATACGAAAAGATCATTTTCCCTTGCCCTTTATTGACCAAATGCTTGAGAGGCTAGCAGGGAAATCGCATTATTGTTTTTTGGATGGGTTCTCAAGGTACTTTCAAGTACCAATTGCACCTGAGGACCAAGACAAAACCACATTCACGTGCCCTTTTGGCACTTTGCATACCAAAGGATGCCCTTTGGACTGTGTAACACCTCTGGGACTTTCCAGCGCTGCATGATGGCAGTTTTCTCTGAAATGCATGGAAGTTTTCATGGATGATTTTACTGTTTACGGAGAATCCTTTGATGATTGTTTGACTAGCCTTGAAAAAGTTTTGAGAAAATGCATTGAGAAAAATTTGATTTTAAATTTTGAAAAATGTCATTTTATGGTAAATGAAGGAATCGTTCTAGGGAATTTGATTTCGTAAAAGGGTATAGAAGTAGATAGAGCGAAAATTGAAGTAATTTCTTCATTACCCTACCCTAGTTGCGTAAAAGATATCCGTTCTTTTCTTGGTCATGCTGGGTTTTATAGACGGTTCTAGAAAATTGCGGTACCTCTTTCCCAGCTGCTGCAAAAAGATGTGAAGTTTTACTTTAATAACTATTGCAAAGTAGCTTTTGATGAACTTAAAATGAAGCTTGTTTCCACACCTATTCTAATTGCCCCAAATTGGGAATTACCCTTCTAACTTTCTTGCGATGCTTCCAATTATGTTGTAGGGGTAATGCTTGGGCAGACAGAGCTATAGCCTATGCATCCAAGACCTTAGCCCCAGCTCAAATAAATTACACCACAACTAAAAAAGAATTGTTCACTGTTATGTTTACATTAGAAAAGTTTAGACCATATCTATTGAGCTCTCATATTATTGTTTTCACTGACCATGAAGCTGTTAAGTACTTACTAAAAAAGCCTCAGTCCATGCCATGATTGATCAGATGGGCTTTGCTCCTTCAAGAGTTCGATGTGGAAATTAAGGATAGACCGGGATCTGTGAATTAAGTAGCGGATCACCTAAGCTGATTACCAGATGATACCAGGGGAGTAGATTCTTCTGACTTAACTTGTGATTTGTTTCCTGATTCACTCCTATGTGCTTTAATTGTTAGGGAGCCGTGGTATGCCAATATTCTCAATTATTTAGTCACTGGATTTACCCACCTTTTATGACTTCACCTCAGGCGCTAAAACTCAAAAGTGAGTCTAGGTATTACATACGGGACGTACCTCACTTATGGAGGATTTGTAGTGATCAAGTAATAAGAAAATGCATATCAGATGTGGAATTTATGCCTATCATTTTGGCTTGCCATTCTATGGTTTGCGGAGGGCATTTTAGTGCACGGAGGACAGCTAAAAAGGTCTTGGATTCAGGATTTTACTGGCCATCCTTATTCAAGGACTCATATTTGTTTTGTCGCGCTTGCGATAGATGTCAATGCTTTGGGGGATTAGGCAAACGTAATGAAATGCCTCAACAACCCTTTCTATTCTGTGAAATTTTTGATGTTGGGGTATTGATTTTATGGGACCTTTTCCGTCATCCTTTGGATTTGTGTATATACTTTTAGCTGTAGATTATGTGTCCAAATGGATTGAGGCGATCCCCACTAGAAAAGATGTTGCCCAAACTGTGTTGAAATTTATCAAGTCAAACATTTTCTATAGGTTTGGAATTCCTAAAGCCATAGGGGCACCCACTTTTGTAATAGAATTATGAATAAATTATTTTTGAAGTTTGGTGTCAACCATAAAATCTCCACTGCCTATCATCCGCAAACTAATGGTCAAGCCGAAGTATCAAATAGAGAAGTGAAGCGCATCCTAGAGAAAATGGTGAAACCATCGAAAAAAGACTGTAGCCTCCACCAGGAAGAACTACTGTGGGCCTATAGAACGGCCTACAAATCCCTGTTTGGGATGTCACCATATCGGTTGGTATTCGGTAAATCATGCCATCTTCCAGTGGAACTTGAGCATAAGGCATATTGGGCGATCAAGCAATGTAACATGGACATGGGAGCTCTTGGAAAAGAAAGGAAGTTGCAGATGCAGGAAATGGAAGAATTACGCTTGGAAGCATATGAAAATGCTGGATGTATAAGGAAAAGACTAAGTTGGTACATGTCAAGGGCATCTTAAGGAAGAACTTCAAGGAGGGCGATTGAGTGCTGCTTTCAAGGCTCGTTTTAGTTTTAAACCTGGAAAATTCAATTATCGTTGGGACGGACCTTTCCTAGTAACAAAGGCGCACAATTTTAGTATGGCAGAGCTCAAAGATGAAGAAACTGGAGCTATTATGAAGGTTAATGGACATCTATTGAAGCACTACCACGAGAACTTCAAGGCGCGTTAGCTGTCAGGTTGTTCCTTTCCCTTCACTTACTCTGTTACTATGATTTTATATTTCTGCTGAATTGAATTGATGATATGATACATGATTAAGTGTGGGAGAGGAACTGTCTAGTAGAAAGTAGAGTAATTAGATTTTGAAGTTAATAAATTTAATAAACTCACCTCATTTTGGTCTCTAGCTTTCTTCAGGCCAAGTGGAACATGAGAGAGTTGTTTGCTGTGAATTGATTGTCTAGATTTTGTTGCTTCAGCTGTATGTAATATGGATTTTTTTCCCTATGCTATTTTTTGAATTTCATTGCATGTGTGCATGAATATTCGAGTTGCTTGCGAATGCGATGCGCCTTGATTGTTAAATCTTTCCTTCCAATCATTGAGGACAATGTTTGATTTAAGTGTGAGGGAGATTTAGGATTTAGAGTGCTTCCAAGCAATATTTTGATTTTTAACATGCAACTGAAATTTTTGAAGGATAATGTTGGGCTATTTTGTCTCAAAACATTGGAAATTTTCAAGTTTCTTTAAAATTTTTTGAAAAAAATATTAAATTTCCAAAGAAACTGAACTGTAATTTTGCTCTCTGAGCATTTTCGTCGTGACCAACTCTGTTGTTCACCGCGGTGAACGTCTTTAAATAAAGCAATTCAACCTCTCAGGTGATTTTCGCCGCGGCGAAATATCACTTGCACACAGAACCACCTCTGGCGTGTGGTTCGCCGCGACCAACTTTGTGGTTAGCCGTGGCGAAACTTCAATGCAAAAAAAAAAACAATTTAGGTTTTGGTTTAAAATAAAAAGTTCCTTTAACTTTTACTGCCTTCAACACTCCTGAGCAATGCCTCTATGGGAGGTTGATGCATGAGTCTAAGGATCAAAGTTTTTGGTTAATTGCATTTTTCGAGTTATTAGCAAATGATAAGCATAGATCAGTTTTAAATTGACTTTTTGCATTTTTGGTTCTTGAGACTTTTTAATTGAGACATTAGCCCTGTCGTGAGGATAATTAGACCTAAGTTCATTTGATTAGAGTGGGTATGTCTTTATTCGTAATCCTCTATAACTTGTCTTGATTCTTAATCAAAGCTTTATGATATAATATTTTGTGAAAAGGATAGAGGCCTTCATTTCAAAACCTTTCATTTAGCCCAAACACAAACCCTTCATTATTTCATCGTTGCTACCCTTTTTGAGCCATTCACTCTTGAAAACCAGCATTTGAAAAACTATCCTTATGTATGCAAGCATATGTTAATGGAATTGTGGATTTGAACTGTTATATATATATATATAAAAGGAGAGTAATTAAAAAGGGAGAAATAAAGAGAAAATAAATGTAATGTTTGAAATGAATTTCTCTAGAAGTCTTGCATAGTATTGACGAGATTATACTCCTTCGGTGCTGTGTATTCAAGAATTCCATTTCATTATCTTTAGACCCCATCATCCACCTTAAACCCTAAAGCCCTCTTGATTCACATTGTATTGATCTTGTGGTAGAGAGGTAGAATAATTACAAGCCTATGGTAGAGATTCGAATAAGCAGACCATGAGTGAAAATTGTCCTTACATAGTGAGCTGAGAGAGAAACACATCTACCTTTTGAGATGAGGTTTCTTTTATTCGGTCTCATGAATTGAATTTTCTTAGAGTTTGATTTACAATTGTCTCTGCCATTATCATTGCTAATTCCTTGATGAATGTTTTTACCAAGTTTTGTAGTCCTGGACTCATGAGTATATTTCCTAGGAGTATTGATTATGTTTAAGTTTTTGAAAAAGCTTTGTCCAGGAGTACAAAGGTTTACGTGTGGGGGAATTTGATTGAACTCTATTTGTATTAATTTTCTACATGAATTTTCAGAGTCTTAAAGTCAATTTTAGCCTATACATGACCCTTTTGAGATTAGGAGTTGTCAATTTGGATTAGTGTGATTTTTGGTACATATGCCATGAATAATGATGTTATTGTGCTTAAATTCCATCATGAGCAAAATGATAATGCCAATATTTGTTATTTCATTTCAGGAACTCTGTACAAAAGGCAAGAGGAAGCAGCTCTGGAGAATTTCACCGTGGCGCAATTCAAAGTTCGACGCGGCCAAAGTTCAAGTTCGCTCCGGTGAATATCGTGTATCAGCACCAGATTTTTATTCCAAATGAAAAATAAACCGACCCAGCTTTAGAGATCCGACGCAGACAGTTTTAACATGCCATTTTAGGGCAATTTCGGAGGAGGCTGGAAAAAGACAGAAAGGGAGGCAGAGAAGAGAGAAAGGAGGGAAACACTCCATATTTTCTTCACTTCCACACATACTACAACCTATTTCCTCCATTTACTCAACATCCATCCATTCATCATGCCTCAATCATCCATACGGAGCTCGATTACATCACCCATGAGGAACTGAGCATCTCCATCCTCTTGAAGATTAAGTGAGCTGAAGTTTGAAGTGCCGAAAGAGGAGTATTTGCTTTCAATATGTATCTACATTATAGATTACTTGGATTCCGAGTTGGACTTTGTAATTTGTGTGTAAATGATTGGTCTCGGTCGAGCCAAACTTGGATTAATGTGTATTGAGTTGTTTTGTAATTGACAAAGTAGAATGGAGTTCATTTTTCTCAGTCAATGAAATCTTGTTGTTCTCTTATATCATCCTAGTTGTGCTTGGTTTTAGAGTCAACAATGTATGGAGTTGATTTTGTCACTTTGTGATTTCCGTACACACACTAAGTGTTCTTAAAGGATTTCATGGAATGGAGTTCATGTCATGAGATTTCTGACCCAGCGAGTTGTTGGGGTTTTTGATTATGAAACTTAGTGCGAAAGTTGATGCTTTCCCTAATCCTTTGCGAACTATGATGGCGCAATTTGTTTTCAAGAGGAAACCACCATCACATACCCTTTTTACATTCCAATCTGTCTTTAATACCTTTTCCACCAGAAAATACCAAAAACAAATTTTATTCTGTAATTAGTTCAGGTACATAACATAACTTGATTTAAAAACTGATTGCATTTGCATTACAAGCATAATCACAAGCTAGTGACTCTTGTTACACAATAGTAGCTTCCAGAGATAACAACACTGGGGTTGTCACTGTATAATCCTTGGAAATCACAATTAAATCCATTTTCAAGGCTAACCAAATGACCTAAGTTTGAAATTTATGGCTTAGTCGGATCATATATCTACTGAAATCATCGATAAAAGTAATGAAGTACATGTATCCTCCTCTGGCTGTGTATTTAGCGGTCCACATACATCTGTATTTATGAGGCCTAATAAATCAATTACCCTTTCACTATGCCCAGTAAAAGGTGCCATAGTCATCTTTCCCAATAAACAAGATTCAAATGTGTTAATTGATTGAAAATCAAGTGAGCTAAGAAATCTTTCTTCATGGAGTTTATAAATGTGTTTCTCATTTATATGGCCTAGACAACAATGCCATAGGTAGGATGGATTTAAATTGTTTGATTTAATCCTTTTGGTAGTTATGTTGTAGATATTTCCATTATTAGGAAGTCCCACTAGGCAGAACTAATTCATAAGTGCCTATGGTTAAAGTAACAACTCTTGCTATATTTCCAATGCATAGGTCCACATCCCTTTTCTTCAATTTTCTACTATCATTGAGACCTTGTACATGCGTACAGATGTGACAACCACATGCAGTATCTAATACCCATGTAGAGGAAGTAGAAAAATGAATTTCTATAACATAAATACCAGAAGAAATAGCCCCGCTATCCTTCCTTTTTCTTTTTCGGATTTTCCAAGAAGAGTTTGCAATTCCTTTTCCAATGACCAAGTTCATTGCAGAAATAGCAAACTCCATCCATTGGAGGCTTTGCCTTATTAGGCATGAACTTAGTTTCAGGTTTGTTTGGCCTTTTGGTCTTACCAGTAAATCCTTTACCCTTTCCAATGCCCTTGCCCTTCCTTTTCGTGCTTGAGAACCATTCTCAAGTTCCTGAACCAGTCGAGAAAGTTCGTTCCATTGAGTTTGTCCTTCTGAAGGATCGATCACAGTGATAGTGTAGCAGTATTACTAGTGGACATGATTCTACAATTTCAAAGTATGCAAAGTAGACTATTAATCTCCCACTAAATAAATAATCCTTAATATGATAAGTGGGCTATGATCCATATTTCACTTAAATTTAACTCCGCTTTGGCAAGAACTTAAAATTAAGTTATTTAGGTAGGTAACCCATTACCAATTACATCATATTTAACTCTTAGATTTTATGGGATTCGGTCATCATATGACCCGGCAAGTTTAATCCCATCTAATGCCTTGAGATACAAAACCATTTCGATAATCTCAATAAGTCAAGACAATAATGAATTGTATGAGTAGCACCATTACTCATGATTGCCTTCCCAATATAACTCAAATGCATCCACTTTGTTGGAACCTACAACTGAGTGATCAATGTTTTGACAATTATTCATTAATTGATGGCATTATAACTTAAGATTGAATTGTGATGGTTTTTTAAATTAATTGGTTTATATGTATATAGTGCAGTTTTTATCTCATACAAATATATATATATAATAATAATATGCATCGTATGATCTAATCATAAGAAACATAAAATATGATATAATATGGTTCACCTAATTTATATCATCTCAAACCCATGGACCTCTATAATAAGAAGTGATTAAAGTGAGAAAATTTACAACCCTTTTGTAAATTTTAATCATCTCAAGCCCATTAGATGACCTGTATAATAAAATTAACTAACAAATGATTTAAGAACGAGATCCCATATATTATGAAAAAGGGGCAATATGAGAAATTATAACTCATACACAATGAGAGACAATTTCCCATGATCAAAATGTAATCCACTAAACAAATTTAACCACATAATATATTCACAGTTAATTATATAATTTGCAATTCCTTCTGATACCGTTTGTAATCCCTTCTGATACCATTTGTAATTCCAAACAAAATTAGACTTTGATGCTATTTAATAATTTCCAGAGAGTCATATGGAATTAAGATGATATCCCAAACATTATGAAGAGTAATAATATGAGAGATCATAACTCATATCTCTCATGAATTTAACATGCATCATATGTATAACAAACAAGAATACATATTATATATCATGCCTTTTGATTCGACTAAGCTACAGATTATAAAATTTTGTCATTGTCTACCCCTTGGGAATGGATCAAAAAATATTTGTGATTTCCAATGATTGCACAGGGTGCAACCCTAGGGTCGTTCTCTCCGGAGCTATTGCGTACCAATAGATTCTAGCTTGTATTTAAGTTCGCGATGCAAATGAAAACAATTTTTGGTTTAAAATTGCTATGTACTAAAAGCCTAAATACAAAATAAAACTTGTTTTTGGTATTTTTGAATTATGTGGAAGCAGCAAAACATGATTGGAGTGAAAAAGTATTTGATGGTGGATTTCCTCTTGAAAATGAATTAAGCCATCATAGTTCGCAAAAGATTAGGGAAAGTATTCGTTTTTGCACTAAGTTTCATAATCAAAATCCCAACAACTCACTTAGTGTGTGTACAGAAGTTGCAATGTGAAAAATTTAACTCAACACATCATTGCCTCTAAAATCAAGCACAACTAGGAAGATTAAAGAGAACAAAGAAGATTTCATTGAATAAGTAGAAATGAGACTTCATTCTACCATGTCACTCACAAAACAAACTCAATACACAAATAATCTAAGTTTAGCTCAACCGAGACCAAGTATCTGCGTACAAATTACAAGTTCTAACTCAGAATCCAAGTAATCTATAACATAAATACAGATTGAAAACAAATACTCCCCTTTTTGAACTTTGAACCCAGACCGTCTTCATCCTCAAGAGGAAAGGAGATGCTCAGCTACTCATGTGATGTGGCATTAGGCTCCGAATTGATGATTGAAGGTACATGATGGATTGATGGTGAGATAAAGGTGAAGTTAGGGATTTGAGAGTAGAGAGGATGAGAGAAAGATGAGTGTGAG
>JANTPZ010140498.1:0-18933 GCA_025593235.1 Vachellia pachyceras | reverse complement strand
GTTAAGGACAAGCTCTCCAAGGTAGATCCTTACTTTGACAAGCTTGCTGATGCCATGGTCACTTGGATTGAAGCTTGGGATGAGCTTAACCCTCCTACAACCAAAGGGTCTCTCCCCAATGGGAAAGCATAAATCAGTTTAGATTGGCTTTCAACAGCCTCGGAACTTGTTAAGTGCTAAGCTATTTATGTAGTATTTATTGTCCTGTTTAAACTTTGCTTTGGATATCACTTACATTGTATGCAGCATTATTGGCTGCAATTTTATTTTTTTAAACTTGCTGCTTTGGGTGAGTAGAGAAACAAATAAAATACAGTGGTCTAGGTCGTTGCCTTCTTTTGATTTTGTTCGATGGAGGTACAGATCACAGGAGGGCCATTTCAGTATGAGGTTATAGAGAACTTTATATATGTACGCCTTATTATTGCTGATCAAATTCAAAATTTTACAAATCGATGTGTTGCTTTTGTTGCACTTCTTTGTTCCAGATATTGCCTAACCAATAAGATTGCTAGTTTGGATTAAAAAAATTGAAAATTCTATTTGGTTATGGTGTCCTTTTGAACTGAATGACTACATCAAATATGTGCAAATTAAAAAAAAAAACAAATGGTTCAGTTAGCTTCAGGAAGAATCAGCAACATACAGTGAAAATGTGTAATGAAACATTTCGTAAAGCATATGCCTCAGAGAAGAATCTTCTGTGACTTCAACGACTTGTTTTTAATTATGAAATTGTTAGTTTGATTTTCTGAAGTACTTGTATATAGAAGAATATTCTACTGGTTAAGGGTGTGTTTGGATGAGTGTTTGGACTCCCCAAATGCATATTTAACAGTGTTTTCTCTAAATTAAGATAATCTCATTCTTATATTTACCCCGTAAACCATAAAAGCATTTCTCCACCATTTTTTCAAACGGGTACTAAATGACCACACCTCTCGTCAGTCTATATATGAACGAAATCAGTAAATTGTTGCCAATTTATGAACAAAACCAGCAGTATAGAACTTTAAAAAATAAGCGTTAATCCGAGTATGTTATACAATGAAACCATAAAGACAAAAACATAGTATATAAGTATATAACCAAAGCAAACTTGGAGCAACCGTAAACATAAAATAACTAATCTCAATAAACGAATAATCGTAACACAGGGCTAATGGAAGTTAAAAAAAAGGGAAATTACCCAAAGGTTTCAAGCAACAGAATTTACCACAAAATGGTCCTAAAAATTCATAAAATTACCATAAAGTTTTAGGAGTAGATACTGAGGTTGTTATTAATAACCTTACTAGCCTTTATTAACAACCTCAGCAGTAACTTCTGGAACCTTATAGTAATTTTGTGAATATTTAAGGCCATTTTGTGGTTAATTCTATTATTTGTGACCTCCGGTAATTTACCCTTAAAAAAACTTAGGTTGGAAATTCCAATTTTGGGCCCTCTTGCAAGTCGATGTTGAAAAACTGAAGCGAGCAAAAGAGCAACGGCCAAGGAAAGTGAAGTTGGCTAATAAAAGGCCTTGTGCATCAGAGCATTTGCTTTTCAGCCTTGAAGGACTTTATCACCTGAAAGAATACATAACTCTCTTATTAGTCTCTTGTTATTACCGAACTTTCAATTCTTTTTTACTTTAGTTTTTTGACATTGTAATTTTAATTTTTAATTAATATCATTTTTCCTTTTAGCAAAAAAAACTTGAAGGACTTTTAAAAAAATAATTTTATTATGGAATTTTTCTAAAAATATCCCTAATAATTAGTAAATAATTTTATCTTCTGATGTGAATTGGTAATTCTTAGTAATTAATACGTAGAGTTTTTATTATGGAATTTTTCTAAGAATATCCCTAATATTAAATGATTAAAATTGAAGGCACAGAAATAAAAATTGCCCAATAATAATCATACGGGAGACAGGAGCAGGTCCATGGGCCTAGTATGTGTCAATGAGGTATCCAAAGAAGAAAGGCCAGGCCCAACTTTATCAGCAGAACGTTGTTGTGATGAACAATTATTAGAATCTTCATTGAGAGAGATGCCTACATTTAGTGCCTGATCATGTTTTGAATATGATTGCTTCAGGTAGGATGATAGAAAAAAAGGAAAAATTAGAATAACGTATATAGATAAAATAATATTTATCAAAGAGGACAATTAGAATTGTAATTATTTAGAAACATCAAATACTAAAATATAAATTTGAAAATACCAAATTGTCCCTAAACTAAAGCTTCTATTTTTCTCCTAGATTTTTTTAAAAAAACTAAAGCCTCTTCTTCTTCTTCTTCTTCTTGCTAAATCATTTTTCCTTATAATTCTTATCTTATCAATTGGAATCTCCTCTCCCAACATTGAATAAATGAGCTTGAAGTTGGATATTGAATCAAATAATAAAAATAAAATGGAGTGAATTTGGGATAGTGAGAAGTGCTTGTAGATTTTTATAGGTAATACAAAATGAATCATAAACATGTGTGTGTGTGTGTGTGGCAATGAAAGCCACCGATGATAGATGCTTCTTTGTCTTCACCGTTTGTATACTTTTTCTGTTTTTTTGTATGATTGTTTAAATTTCATGAATTCAAGTTATCTTTATATTGTTATTATTTTTGCTAACACATAATTGACACAATTTAAACTGATAGTGAAATCTTGTTAAATTTTTTTTTATTATTATATTACAACGTTTGATTTTTGATACTATTTACGTAAAATTTCTTTTTTATCACTTGATCTTCCTTGAAATTTTTACAAGGTATAGAATGATTTTAATTTTTTTATTTTGGTAAAAATTTCAACAAGGGTAATTTTTTTAATTTTTAAATTCATAACATAAGAGAAAATGTTGGAGATTTGACTAGGGGCAACTTGTTATTTTTTAAGTTATATTTTAATATTTGGTCCTTCTAAATAATTAGTTTTTATGGTCTTTTAAAAGAAATATTATTTTTATAGGTCATTTATTCTAATTTTCTCTGAAAAAAAAAGTCTACGCTTTTGTCAAGAACGAAGTTTTTTGCACTTTTTTTTTGCTCTTACCTCATTTCCAAATGGAGATTATTTGGAAAGTTGAAAAATAAGTTGTTACATCCTGACCAAATTGCCCATTAGAGGAAGAGGATGCCATTTTCTTTTTCTTTTTTAATATTCCAATTCTATATTGCTTCCAACTCATGCCTTTCCTTCATGAAAATCATAATAAGGAGGTTACCAAGATTGGTTGAAAAACTCTAGTAAAGTGATACGTCATAATTTTCTTTGTAGGATTACTTATATATATATATATATATGAGCTAGCATTCTTTTGCTATACGATCATTTCTGTTATCCATGTATATGAAAAATAACGGTAATTTTTTTTAAAAAAGAATATATATAAATTTAAATCATTCAAGTTAAATATATATAAAGTTGGTCCAATGTGAGGATTTCGTTTCGTCACTCAAACATTTTAGACGAAATTATACCTAATTTCCTTGAATTTTTAGTTAATAATAACCTTCTAAAATTTTGAAAGGTTATATACTGAATCTCCTTAAACTCTTGCATTTATGCATATAGTTTTGTTAACTATTTATATGCACAAATATTAAAGTTTAGGAGGTTTGTATGCATATACTCAAATTTGAGAGGGTTATAACTAAACAAAAACATAACTCAAGGGCTATACAATTTTGATGATTAGAGTTGATAGTTAGGGTAAATTCGCAAAGTTTTAAACATCGCAAGAGTTATACCAAGTTGTTGGATGAAATGTAAGCAGTCTCATTCAGTAAGGAGGAGAATGCGTACGTTTAAATCTCAGTGCATTGTTGGAAAGGCTTTAACCTTAATGCTCCCGGCCCGGCATAAATTCCTAAGTTTAAAGTGATTTGATGATACCCAGAATATCATATCGAAATATTAATAGGTTAATTTGTACATCACTCAAAGTTTCAAGGAGTATTACGTAATTTAGCTCTATTACTATTACTATTATTATGATGACAATGGTGTGTTATGTTTTGTAAGCCTAAAACAATGACAGGCCACCATCCTCTGTTCATTTTAAGTTGACTCTACAGCTGCCGCTTATTCTGGTGCGATGTAGAAGCCTTTACTTCAAAATATGGCAATTTTACAAGTCTGACATACAAATATCTATAAGTCATTGAATCGAATTAAAAATCTCCAGCTATGTAACAACCATTAAGGTAAGCCTGATCCATCTCTATACGCATTTCGCTTCATCCTCAACCCCTCTTCTTCTTTACTTCACCACACACACGAACTCATCCCATAAAGCCATATTACTAATATCTCCCCCCCCCTCTCTGCAGAAACTAATAACAGCTCATAAGACTTAGAAAATTCATTTTTCTTATTCTCTCAGTTCTATCTCTTCTTGTGTGTTCTCTTACCATGCAGGTGATATTCTCATCTTCTGTTTCTTCTGATGCTTATGTGTGATTTATTAGTTTGTTAATGGTTTTGTGGTCTATTTATTTGTCTATTAGGGACTTATGATCCTTTAGATCCAAATGGGACGTCATGTCTTGGACCCCTGATGGTTATGTGGTAAGTCACTTCAAAACAGTATCATTTAGATATGTAGACGTAGTCATATATATATATATATATATAGATCCAATGTCAATATTATTCATATGAAATTTATTTAAAAAGCCAGTAGAAGAAGATAGAGCCAACCAATTATTGGTTTTTCTTTTTCTTTTTTCTGGTGATTCCTGTAGAAACTACTCAATTCAGAGTTGAGAAGAACCTGAAATTTTCCTGTAGTTTGATGGAAACTTTGGCTATATTATGTGTATTCAGTAAAACAAAAATAAAATATGAAAAAAAAAACAGAGTGGATTAAAAAAAGTGATTTTGTATTGTTTTACTTTTTCAGCTGTATATCTTCATTTCTTGAGAGATGTTTTTATCATCCACTTACTTAAAATGATCAAACAAAGTCACATCCGTGTAATTAGAAAATGGTGCTGTGATTGTGATTCAGTTAAGCATCACACGCTTTCTCTGATTTGCAGTCTCAACTACTTAATAAAAATGACCATAAAATCTCTCTTTCCCCTGTATGGAGAACATTGAGCTGCTTTCACACACACACACACACACACACACAATTACACTTGATGATACATTGCTGAAAAATCCTCCGTTACAAAATTTATTGCCCAAAAGTATCTGAAGTTTGTTTAAAACCTTGGGTGTAATCTATCTTTAGAGGTTACAACTCTTTTTTAGCTGTATGCATTCTATATTTAACTATGTGCAAAGTGGAAAATATATGTACATAGCTGAAGATATATCACATCAAACTAAAGAATAATTTTATCGGCTGAAGATAAATTGCACGCTGTTGAGGACATGAGTTCTTAGGTACCTTGAGCAATAAATTTTATAACGGGGTTTTTTTCAGTTACCCCCCTTGTATGTATTGATATATGAAGAAGTTGGAGATTGGTGATGAAACAGGCAACAGTAACAATGCACAACTTTCAAATGTACCGTCACATAATGAACCCAGGTTGGACCCTAGGGTGGTCATGGGCAAAGATGGAAGTGATATAGTCCATGGTTGGAGCTTAGACCACAGAGCAAGGAGACTGTTCCAAGTTCAAAGGCAATGTCCCTCACTGCTGCAAGAAGACTCCTACTGTGGTTGACCTACTCCTTGGGGTGCCCTACAACCAGCAGTTCACTAACTGTTGCAAAGATGGGGTCGTCCCGGCGTTGGGCCAGGACCCAGCCGGGGCCCTCTCCTCATTCCAGGTCAGTGTCGGCTAGGCTAGCACTTCGAACAAGACTGTCAAGTGTCAAATTTCCTAAGAACTTCACTATCCTTGCTCTTTGTCCTGGTTATACTTGTGGCCCTGCTAAGGTTGGTCCTTCTGCTGTCTTCCTTCTATTGCCCAAAGGTATCTGAAATTTGTTTAAAACCTTGGGTGTAATCTATCTTTAGCGGTTACAACTCTTTTTGTATACATCCTATCTTTAACTATAGAATATCTGCACATAGCTGAAGATATATCATATCAAACTAAAGAAGAATTGTTCCGGTTGAAGATAAATTGCACGTGGTTGAGGACATGAGTTCTTAGGTACCTTCAGGCAATAAATTTTGTAATGGAGGATTTTTCGGTTATTCCTCCCTTTTTTTGTGTGTACTAATATATGAAGAAGTTGGAAAATGATGATGAAATAGGCAACAGTAACAATGTACAACTTTCAAATGTACCATCACATAATGAACCCAGGTTGGACCTTAGGGTAGTCAAGGGCAAAGAAGGAAGTTACATGGTCCATGATTAGAGCTTAGACCACAGAGCAAGGAGACTATTCCAAGTTCAAAGGCAATTTCCCTCACTGCTGCAAGAAGACTCCTACTGTGGTTGACCAACTCCCTGGGGTGCCCTACAACCAGCAGTTCACTAACTATTGCAAAGGTGGGGTCATCCCGGCGTTGGGACCAGGACCCCATTGGGGCCCTCTCCTCATTCTAGGTCAGTGTTGGCCAGGCTGGCTCTTCGAACAAGACTGCCAAATTGCCCAAGAACTTCATTCTCCTTGCTCCTGGTCATGGTTATTCTTGTGGCCCTGCCAAGGTTGTTCCTTCTACTGTCTTTCTCACCCTTGATAAGCGCATAAAGACTCAAGCTCTCAGTAAATTCTTTTGTTACTGACTCTTATTCCCTCAGCCCTGAACGTATGAGCTAGTTGAAAAGTTTATTTTGGTCATAAATGTAAGATCTCAATGTAATTCATCTTCCAATTTTATAAGTTTTTTTTTAAACCACCAGAATTGATTGCATATTTTACATTGGTTCCCATGATAAGGTAGTTCTAATTTAAATGTTTAAAGAGTGTATTTTAAAAAAAACCAATTCATGTTATTTACAAATAACTAAGTTTTACCTAATTTTCTTATTTATGCAAATAAGTTATCTAACTTTCATGTTTAGGATCGGAGGGGGTACTAATAACATTTCAATAATTTTAGTGTCATTTGATTGCTGAATGTTAATTAGGATAGTGGATATCATAGCCATGTGGGTGTAGCTGATATAATTGCTTTTTGTAACTCTACAAATATACTATCTTTTATCCTTGATATAAGATTTGCTTTACTGAAGAAACTTGATTATAAAGTGAATTTTATATTAAGGTTCAGAGAGATCAGAATACCTACTATTGTAGGAAATATAAATGATAATTGTTTTCTTTTTCATTTTAGTCTTTGAAATTGTTTTCAGTTCCTAAGGTCCTTTATCAGTATTCAGTCATGGATTGGAAGGTGAAGTGTCGTTATCTCATGTTCTAAAAGTATGACTTTATTATTGCAGTGACATGGAACGTAACCTGCACTTATTCACAATTCCTAGCAAGGAAGAATCCAAGTTGTTGTGTGTCTTTGTCATGATTTTACAATGAAACAATCACGCCATGTACTGCTTGTGCTTGTGGCTGCCAAAACAAGAAGCACTGCGTCAAATAACTCAAATTAATCTCAAAACCAACCACCAAAAGCTTGAAAAGAAAGGGTTAAAACGTGAAAATTTATCTCAAAAGTTTTCACTCATGAATGATATTAACTGGGAAGTTTTTTCCGATTCAAAATTGCTTTGAAAGTGTTAAAATAGAGTAATATTATCTACTACTATTAAAAATTTTAACAGTCAACATTAATTTTTTAACGGGATAGGGCTGCATTACTATATTTTGAAACTTCTAGATGACATTAAACTCAAAAACACTTCCAGGGTAAATTTGAACCCCATCCTTAAAAAAAAATATCAACACACACTACTACAGAGTATAGTTTTTATTATTGAATTCGCATCCTTTTTTAAATAAAGGGAGTAAAAAATGAAGGCGACCACTTTAGGCGTCCTATATGTATTGTAGGGCGTCAAAAGCACACTTTATACGTGAAGGTAGAAATAGAACCGCACAGTGGTTTTATCCAAAAGTAAGTATTTTGACTTTAAGTTCTTTCATTGAAAGTTTTATCCGTTTACACATTTTAACAATATGTTTTTTATCTTTAATGCCCTCGAAAATCAGACAATACTGAGTGCGAGTATTATGTCATCAGTTACATGTATAGTATCATTCAGAGTGGATTGACTACAGATTTAGATGAGGTAATACGTAATGTATCAATTGATAAATAAATCGTTTAGTTTGATGAATTTGATTTGGTCTAATAATTGTTTTTACATTTGTAGATTTTGATAAAAACGATGCTTATATGGATGATGACATTGATTTGATCAAAGATTTGTTGGCCAAACATCTTCTTGATTTGTAAATAATGCTTATTTCTTCAAGGTGAATATGTATAGTTTTTAACTCTTTATGTCAACTTTTATAGGGTTAATTAGATTGATGAATTGTGTTACTTTGCCACAAATGTACAATGATCTTTGATCAGTAAATGAGACAATGATTTTTGTGTTTCGTTGCCACAAGGACTTGGATTAGGTAGATATATACGTCTAACTCTTGATGAATTTTGTGTTTCTCCATCATAATGACTTTTATTTTTAACTCTGATGTGTTTATTGTTTCGACTTGATCTGGTGTACAAAATGAAATTATTTACTACAAACTAAATCAGATGTACTAAAGGGATTAAATAAAATTGAACAGAAGCTTTTTTTAAAAAAATACCTATGGCGCCCTATATTGCTATAAAGGGCGCTGTAAGTTGTACCTTACGGCACCCTATATTTGAATATAGGGCGTCGTAGGTCTAGCCTACAGTGCCTTACTTTATATAGGGTGCCGTAGGCCCTGACTTTCGACTTCGCTCACATACACGTCTCCCTTAGGAAGGGCTCCAATTGGGTTAAAAATAGGGCGTAAAAAGTATTTTTTTTAGTAGTGGCATGCCTATACTTGGGTTTATTTTTGTGTTGTTTGTAATGTAGGAGTGACCCCAAATTTCGCAATGATAAAGGGCTTCACACTAGAAAGAAAGACAATGATCAATTGTTACGGTGTACTCATCACATATGCCCTATCAGCATAGATGGACCTACATGTTAGTCAGTGGATTCAGCAGCGCCCCCTAACTTTCAGAAAATTATGTATATATTATTATGTGATTTATTTTACACCCACTCATTTGCTAATTTTAAACCAACTAAATTTTCTGTTAAATTCTTCTCAAAACATATTAAGAATAAATAATACTTATCAGACCCATTGATTTAGGGTTTTGAGTCCACCATTGGCTATCATAGTCCATTGGCATGTGAAGCTCAACTATAAAGACTATTGGCAAGTCCAGATCGCCATCACAAATTTCAATTACAAGATGAATTACACTCTTTGGACTCTTGCTGAGCAACATCCAAATCTCAATAATGTCACTCAAGTCTTCAGCTTCGATTACAAGCCTCTTGTTCCCTACGAGTTTGTCAGTAAGTAACACAGACACATATTCATTCGATCCTTAACGTAGAACCTCTTTAGCTAATTTGATTAGATTGAACAAGGTGGGTGAGTTAGTTGGCTATAATGAATCTAAAATGGTTTTTCGTATTACATTATTTGAGTAAAACTACACATGAAGCATATTTTCTTTATTTACTTGTGCAATCTCTCTACTTTATTATCTCTTCCAATCTATAATTTTTTTATATATGATTAAACAAAATTTCAGAACAAAGAGTTATATTATATAAATACATGTTTGTATTAATTAATAGGGGTGGTTTGAGAGGAAAAAATAATAAACATGGAAAATTGGTCTTATATTTAGGAACAAGATGAACTCTACTTATGTATCGGAGTCATCTTAATTTATCGCTATGCAATTCTTTCTTCTTCTCATGTATTGCCCCAAAAGTTCAAGGGTTTGCTATCTTATTCATTATCATTAGTTGATGATTAGTGAATTATTTTCATAATCTTTTGTGTTAATATTCTCCTTGCCCTAATGTTCTTAACAATAATTATACTGATAAATGTTTTTGTGATTTGGAGATGATACTGCTATGTTCTATGGCATGAAGTATTACAATGATCTGTTAATGGAAGCTGTGCCATATGCAAATGTTCAATATGAGGTGCTTATGAGGAAGAACAAAGATACCCTTTCCTTCAAGCAAGGTTGGGCTTTTCCACATAATGTTTACTTCAATGGTGATGAGTGCATGTTGCCACCACCTGATACTTACTCCTTTCTTCCCAACTCTGTTTCCACAAACCTCTTCATCTTCCCAATACTCATCTCCTCTATCCTCTTCTTCATCATCTTATTTCATTGATGAATTTTGGATGAAAATGTTTGGCGAGCATACCTGCATGCTAGCGAAAAATTTTGACTACTGAAGTGAACACCAAAGAAAAAAGACACAGATATAGGGCATGGGTCCTACTTTTACTGTGAGCCCCACAAAAGTGACGTTAGACCCGCTTATGTATGTATTTGATGATGTATAAAAGCATAAAAACAAAGCCCTCTCTATATGTGTATATGCCACATAAATGGTTTTGTGTCTCCATGACTTGCTCTGGTTTTGCAATGAGTTGATAAGTTCAATCTCTTTATTTTCTTGATATGTTTCTTTAAATGACATTGATAGACTTGATACAGACATGTCTATGGGTTAGAAATTTGGATCACTATTAGAAAAACGCCATTTAGTGACGGATTTTCCGCCGCTAAATGGTTATTTTCCGTCGTTAAATGGAAAATTTCTGATGGAAAATAGTTATTTAGCGATGTATTTTTTCGCTGCTAAATTGCATTTTTCTGGTAGTGGATCATATTATCATGATTAATTAGGAATTAAGATAAAAGTATGCCCACCTCCTTTTTATTAATCTAAATTATAAAAAACCTATCTTTTATTTTGAAAATATATAATGGACTTCTTTAAAATCAAAATGGATGTATTGTTACATAAACTTTTTTTAATGTAAATTTGAGATTATATTTTGATCCACCTAATCATTAGTTGACCATTACATGATAGTGTTGAACTTTTGTTTTGACCAATGTTATTCCTTGATATAAATATTAGTTAAAAATTCATTTAATTATATTTTTAGGTTTTTTTAATCAAATCATTTTACAAACACCCCCAAATTGCCCTCCGGATCATCGGAAAATGTCACCAGAATAGTGTGACTCCGGCGGTTATATTTGAATGAAGAAATCAGATCATGTGGCAGAGGCCTAACCCAACTGACACGACATTCTTTTGGCATGTCTGGAGACGCAGACTAATGGGTTTTGTTTTATAATCATTTAGATATCATTTGATATGGTTGGTGCTTTGATTGCTTAAACTCAAGAGTTATCTTAGAATTAAAGTAACCCTAAATGATCATAATTAATTTATTTTATATCATTGCATGTATTGTAAGATAGTTTATATACCATAATAATTTATTATGAATCTTATCTTTATTGGTATTTATTTAATTTTAGTGGAGTGAGAAGCATTTTTGAAAGGATATATTCTACTCAAAAATATATAAGACAAATTGTTTTGAAAATTATCCTTACTTTGAAGAAACTATGATTTAATGTACTTTTTGAGGAATGTGATATTATATTGTATTGAAGTAGTTGGGGTGGACTGTGATAAATGAGCTTGTGATGTATATATTTGCAGTTACCTCCACTATGACCATAGTGATTGGTTTTAGTGTGATTCAGATCTAAATGGATAGTTGGCTTAGATCCATATGGGAGGTTAGATACCTTTTGATTCTAGACACATGTGGGAAAATTAAAGGAGACTAGTCAACCTATACACTAAAACCTCTTCCACCAAGCCGCTCATGTCAATCACGGCTCAAACACGGCTTGTGACTCAATTTACTGTTCACAAGGATACTCGGCTATGTTATTCAGACACCTTGGGCTGCATGAAATAAAAGCATTAAATCTTGGTGGACCAGCAATCAAAGTCAGAAAAAACAAAAAGAACTCCTCTTCCTACCTTATCATTTTATGTGCTGACTGTGCATAATGTTTAGCGTTAAACAAAAAGAACTTCACTTTTTACCTTTTAAAACTCTAACCATAACAACACGCGAATGCCCATCTTATTCCCTTCAATATTTCCTACTGACGCCAAATAGTTGAATTTCTGGAAAGTGCCACTTCCACCAAGTTACTTTTCATAAGAAACAAAATCAAATTTTAAAATCCCGCCTCAAATTTCAAACACATCTTCTCATCTTTCACTCTACCCAATAGGTCCCTTCTCCCAAGACACGTCTCTCATTCCACAAGCTCCCTTCCTCTCACATTTTTAGCCCACACTGTCTCTGAGAGATACCCATTCACTTTCTATGTAGCTTCATAAGTCAAGATCACAGTTGCTGCTAAAAGTGCCACTCATGTTCTCACCGAGCATGCTAAGAAAGGTGAGTAATTTCCCCTCGGAGGTTCCCACATCATCTCATTTCCTCTTGTCTCTGGTCAAGCATCTTCAAGCAAAGACAGTGAGGGTTGAGAGGGAAGGCCACAAGCGAAAGCATTGAGATTAGAGCCTCATTGAGAGTAAAGGCCAAAAGCGGAAGCTGGAGGAAGATTTCGAAGTTGAAACAAAGATCTGAGCCCCTCCTACCGGCAACACCTGAGATGCCCTTTTCGCTGAGGTCGCAACGCAGATTGAAATCCTCGAGTCTAATTTTTTAATGTGGGTATGACTCTTTTCACTAAATTATTAATTGTATATAGTTTCTCACAGAGGGCTGATGCTAGTGAGGATTTGTTTAAGGCTAAGGAGGTATGTTCTTAATCTGTTTTTAACTCTCCTCACCTTCCTTTTTGTTGCAAAGTATGTATCATATATTTACATGGTTGCTTTCTTTGTTGCCCAGACTGGCACTAAGAAAGACATTGAGAAATTTAGTAAACAGACTATGAAGGTGGGTCTTAAACAATCCGTTACCACTTATAGGAAGTTTATAATCACCATAAGACATGACACTATTTTCTTGGACATATCCTAATGACCATGCTTTACTATGTGATAAATTCTCCACATCATGGATAGTAGCATCCCAATTTCTCCGTGATGTTGAGTCCCTAGCATCCATTCTCTTGCAGGTGATAAAGCAACATAATGATGACTGAAAAAGGCTTTTAAGAATCATGGGAGTGCCTGTGGTTGAGGTAGCATTATGCTACTGAAATCTCTGTTTTAACAATGTACACATCTGTGTCATTAATTGTGCCATGTTCCTAAGGCCTTGGTTCCTCCAAGCTCCCTCAGAAGCAGAGGCACAATGGCTGCACTTTGCAAGTCAGGAAAGGCAAGTGATTATGTGTACATGTGGTGCATGTATGCATGCATTTATGTTGTATATTTGGCTTTCTAGTTTTCATATTTTTTCTATTTGGTCCTAATATTGTGTTGCATTAATATAAGTTATTTTAAATTTGAAATTTTGGGTTATTGTTTGGTAAACGTTTTGCTCTGTTCTTTGATTTGTTTGATATTTAAAATGATTATGTTGAACTTCTGGAACTCGATGCATTCTTAGATTAGACCATGGGTTTGCCAAATATTTATAGAGTCAATATTATATTATACATATGCAGAGTCTCTGTTGTCATCTCTTCTCCTTCTTTTTTTCCATGTTATATAATAGCTTATCTATGATCAAGAGCGTTTGAAATAATTTGTACAATACTTTGATTACAGGATGGCATATGAGGTCATGGAGAAACTGTATGGTTATGACTTCAATTTGTGATTTTGATAATAATTATATCTTTTCCCTTTCTTGTCACACTTCCTGATGCAACATTCAGTTAAAACTAGTATTATTGTAATTGCAGAGCAGATATCTAGTCTTTTGGTATAATAGCATTGGAGCGTGCCCATGGTCACATGCCTTTCTCGAAGTATGCTCCCATGAAGGTGTGGTTACTAAGACATGAATTGCCTCACTGAACCTTTTAATCATGTTTTCAGAAATTTAACCTTCTACATGGTCAGGTACTTCTTATGACAATGCACAATGCACCGCCTGGCCTTGATTATGAATGTGATAAGAAGTTCTATAGGGTCAGCTCACTTTGAATATATACCATAACTACTTCCTATTTTTCTATTCTTAATAAAGCTTGGGCCTTGGACTCATTTTGCATCCTTTCTATCCTGAAATCTTTCTTCCATGTTATCAATCATTTAGGAAATTGATTGGTCGCTTCTTGGTAAAAGATCCTTCAAAACGAACACTTTTGAAGGGCCTGCCTAATTTAGGTGATTGTATCAAGGCCTTAAAGGTTACATGTTGTTGCCAAATAATTGTTCTGCTTCCTTCCATGATGTGTAATATTTTATAGGATTATCATTCTTTTACAGAGGAAAGAAGAAGATATGCTGCCTGATGGCTAGAAGGAGGAACTATCATAGGGAGTGATGAGCACACCTTTTGTCAACCAGCAAGCTAGCATGTAATAAAATTGTCTTTGTGTAGCATGAATACAAGCGAGGAATTAGTCGCTGGAACTTCAATATTGAAGATATGAAAGCTCAGGCTTCAATGGTGCCCAAGCTGCCCTACCTTTTCTTTCATAATGAAGTTGTGATTGCTGTAGTTATAGAATTTTGAAATATTATTTTTATATCTTTTAGATAGAGGATTTTGATAAAGCAATATCTGAAATCAGTCCAGGAGGGAGTTCCAATTCTGTAACTACAATTGATGTATAAGAGAAGCAATCATCACATGCAAACCACTCTCAAATTTCTGATATGGTATTCATAAATTTTTTCTATGCCGTTGGAAAATGTTTGCAGCATTTAATATTCATTTTTTACCCTTTCTTTTTTGCTTATCTCTTCTAACTTGCTAGCATAATAATATTTTATTTGAGTAGTCCTAGTAGCAAATGCTTCCCAGGATGATAACAAAGATCAATCAGCCTCTGTGCCTGCAATAGATTTCACAACAATTGATGCCAAGTATGATAATACATCCACTAAATTTTGTTAAGGAACTCATGTTGCAAGAGCTTTAGGGAATATCATGGGATTTTGCTTGTGCCCAAGTTTTTCTTCTTTCATTCTTTAAACAAGTAAAGGGGCTAATAAATGGATCATTTTTCTCCAATCCAAGGTCAAAAGTGAAAAATCTAATGGTGAATGTATCACCAGTTTAAGCCATGAAATCACTTATCACAGAGTGCTTCACCATGTCTCAAAGATCATGCAATGGGCCATAATTTGACTGAAAAATGAGATATGGAGAATGGTGGAAAAACGTGTAAATATATTCTGACTATATTTTCAGTAGACTTTATTTATGTTAGCATTGCAAATCTGCATTCTAAACTAAAGCACAACTTTTGATGGTCAACACATAAAAAAGCATCCTACAAAAAATGATTATTGCTACCTTATAACGAAAACTCCACGGTCCAAGCATGCCCAAGCATACTATGCTGATATAAATAAATTTAAGTGGATAAGGATTTGTAGAAGTGGTCAGGAACCATATTGAATTCAAAATGGAATTTTGGCAACATGTAGCACTATATTTAATTTGCTATTTTTCTTCTTATTTCACTTAAGAGTCTATTTTCTGCAGCATTATATTTCAAATCTTCATCCCCCTCTGTTTTTCTTACTGTGCTCCCAGATGCAAAACCCTGAGATTTCCAATATATTTCCTTGGCTTTTCCATGTTATGTGCTTTGTTACTTGATAACTATTTTTTGTTAGTCATAGTATGCTTGACATTGCTTAGACTGTGGAGATTTCTTTCTATAGCAGCAATCCATTTTTTCAAGGATGCATTTGTTTCTAGGATGCCTTTTTTATGTGTTGACCATCAAAAGTTGTGCTTTAATTTTGTTCTTGCAGTTATATTCCGACTATATTTTTAGTACACTTTTTTTATGTCAGCATTGCACATCATTATTCTATGCTCAGTCATAGGAAGTAGAAAGCATCTCTTTGTAGGTTGGTATATATTGCATGCTCAGCGCCTACTCATTCATTTTTATACATATTTATATTCTTTTCAAGTTGCCAGCACCACATGCGACAAGCAAAACTTGGATTATTATCCATATTTTTATGATAATCCTATTACACTGTCATGCATTCATCATTTTAGTAAATCTAACAAATCATTTTGTCTATAGGTCCAACATTTTATGAGGGATAAAGATTCAAACTTTAAAGGATAAGAATTTTTGAGTGTTACAATCTCTATTCCTTACCAATGCATCAAACCTGTTATCAAGCATGGTTTCATGATATGGACCACACGGCTTCCCCTTTCTCAAGTTTATATTTTAATTCATATATAGATAATCATGTTACACTATCATGCATGCGTCATTTTAGCAGATCTGATAAGTCATGCTGCCTGGTAAGTCCAGCATTTTATGAAGGATAAAGGTTCAAACTTTAAAGGCTAAGAATTTTTGAAAGTGTTACTAGCCCAAAGGCAAAAACTACTTCATTAACTAGTCTTTTCTATTGCTTTCCCATATGTATTGCTAAGGGGGATGAGTTCCAAGGTGATTGGATTTTTAAATTAATTTTTTGGTGCACAAGTGATGGCCATCATAAACCTAATCATATCTAGAAGTGGAAGTTTCGCTTGTGCTATCATAGACCAAATTATTGCATTAAATACTCTTTTTGCTTGTATCTTTTTAATATGATTTTTACCTATGGCCAATTATATGTAAGTTTAATGATACAATGTTAATGGTTAAAGTGGTCAGATGTTAGAATTATTGTAGGGAAATCTTATTTGTGGGATACAATTTGATGTTTGCAGTTTCAAGTAGTAAGCAAAATGCTTTCAATATTATTACATGTCATTTGGTTACTAAGCAATAGAGTTCATAGGTGTTGATTTACCATTAAATGTTAACTTTTTGTTACACCAATAAATGTTAATTTGGTTACAAAACAGTGTTGGAGTCAGTTATGCAAATATATCGTATTAACGGTGATTATGATGTGATATCTTTTTTAAATACAATGAAATGAAATCTACCCGCACATCACACGGGGGAAGTAAATTCTAGTTGGATTAATATGACTGTTGGATATTGACCAGGTTACTTAACATGTTAAGCTGGATCCACATCATAGAATGATATGGAGGAGTGTAATGGATGAATCATTAGTATATTATGATTATATTGCAAACCTTTCGTTAAGTTTAACTCCCGTCACAAAACTGGAGTCAAACACTGGCTAAACCAGATGAGAAAACTCTAGCCATGTTTAAAAAACTGATTTTGATCCCAGAAGACTTTCCACCAGGCATCTAAAGAACTAGGAAGGAGAAGGGAGCTGTGGAAAGTAGAGGGCCGACGGACGGCTTAAACCAAATACTGAAAATAGATATGTAAAGGTAAGAAAAAGAAAAGGACCTGAGAGCGGCGATAGTCCGCACAGGACTCAGACCTTCAGAGAAAGGAAGAAGAAGATGCAAGACATGATGCAAAAGTAGATAAAATAGAAACTTTATTTAAAACTGGCACTTACAAAGATGTAGGAACCAGGGGATACAAGAGAAGAGAAGAGGAGAGCAAAGGGATACAAGAGAAGAGGATTCTGAAGCGCAGTGTAAGCTTCTGCCTTTCAATGAAGGAGGCTTCTGCTTATATAGGCTTTAGAATCATTGTTTGCACAGTGTCAAGACCTAGAACTTGCTAGTGACCTGAACTATTTCTACAGTACCAGTGCGACTGACCATATTCCTGACTACTGACAATATTCCTGTCAATATTCCTGGCCTGCACACTGCAATATTCCTGGTCTACTGGCAATTTGTTTACAGTGTTTGGATTGACATAAAGTTTACAATAATGTTTTGGTGAAATAATAGCAAAAGATTCCTAACTATCATTTCCGAGATTGGTGATCTCCAACTCTTCTTCGTCATCAGTGTCTGGCGCTTGAGAATTGGATGTTGATGGTTCTTGGCTTGCTCCGCTAGAAGAAGAAACTTCATTGGTGAGAAGTTGAATAATTGAGCCAAGCTGTTGCACAAGTTCCTGTTTGCTTTGGACCCCTGCGAGTCTAGTTTGAATTCTGGCTCGTTGGTGTTTAACAAATATTAATAAAATTTGTTAATTTGGTTATACATGAAAATGTGTTAATTTCTTTAAAATATTCTTTTTAATTATGTGCCGTATGATTACATGATGAAAATAGACTATGTACAATCACTTTAAAAAATTTTATAAATATAAAATGTAAAATTGATTGAAGTATTATATTTTAAACAAAAGTGAATCCCGTATATTTAGGATGGATTTAGCTTTTTGGTCAAAAAATAATAAATAATAATAATTTATTGGGCTTTTCTTCCACCCATTTCGTTGGTTCTCGATATGGCCCAATTGGACTCCTTCAGGATATTCCCGCTAATGTCCACCTGTAATTGGGCCCCTGAAGTTTTCTGTTAACTGCGTTTTGATCCCCAGTAGTTTGTAAAATCATCTTTGTGCCCCTTATAGATTTTAATTCACATGCAAGTTTTATTAGTAAAACTATAATTGCATTTGCGATTCACAGTTTTCACCTAGTTAAGTACAAACAGTACTTCTTCTCTGTGATTCAATTTCTTTATTAAAATAGATTTTATATTAAAAACTCTAAAAGTATTATTCAATATAAATATCAACAATTTAATAAAATATGATAGAATTTTCATCAATATTGCATATAACAACGGGATTGAATAATAATTGTTAGATACCACTGTTAAAAATTATGCATAATGTCGTTAGGCCTAATTTAAAATATCATACATCAAATCATGCAGCCAATCTTTATGATTGAACACTGCAAACTATATATCATAAGAAAATTATCCATATATGTTTCATAAAGGTGCAAAAAATTGTTTGGGTATGAAGTGTTCTTCTGTGTATGAACATGACTTCAAATGAATTATTTGAGTGCTT
>JANTPZ010140497.1:0-12904 GCA_025593235.1 Vachellia pachyceras | reverse complement strand
AAAGTCGGCCAAAGTGGTGGAGAAATGGAGGGAAAGACAAATTTATAAAACTCCTTAAAATGGAATGGATGGTTAAGATTTAAGCATGAAATCCAAGGGCTAAGATTTAGCCACACATGAGACATTTGTTTCACTCTCATTGGCTAGTCAAAAATATCATCATGGAGGCTTAAAAATCTGATCTTGGTTTGGTTACATTAACCAAACCGAATTCCATTCGGTTACTTCTACCGATTACACTTTTTACCGGTAAACATAAATCTATTCCGGTAAATCTTTTTCTACTTTTATGGAGATGTTTTCTTCCTCATTTAATCTCCATAATTCCCTCTTGAATATATTAAAATAATCATCCTCAAATTGTCCCTTGATCCATCCAAAATTTACAGGATTATTTTATCTTGCCGAAAATTCTTGAAAACGAGCAATTTTGGAATAAATCATTTTTAGGGCCTTATAATTTTCTATATTTTTCATTGATATTCTAGCCTTTCATATTTCCCCAAAATACCTTCTAAATTGTCCCAAATTAATTTTTGTAATAAATTGTATTTTTGGAGATATTCGGGCCTTTTTCCTTATTTTCGGGAAAATCGCCTTAATCGTGCTTTGGGCAATAATTTTGTAAAATACTATAAATTCCACTGAATTTCTATAGACTCCACTTTTTGGTCTTAGGGAACTCCTGATACCTTAAATAAATATTTTCAGCCTTTAAATCTTTAAAATTTCATAACTCCTCATTCAGACTGAATTTCAACAATCGGTCGAATTTCTGGTAATCAATGAATTCTGCTCTATCTTTTGGGCATCTGTAAATTTTTCTTATTTTTGGTCAACTGTTTGACTGTTTGAATTTGACTTTTACTTGGTCAAATGACCAAAATGCCCTTACACTTTCTCTTAATGACCAAAATGCCCTTTCACAGTCTAACTTTTCATAATTTCCCATTTTGCCCTTAACTTTGTTGTACTGGATCTTTTGGTTTATGATCCTTTTGGGTATTTCCCAGGAGGTCACCCATCCTGAAATTGTTCCCGGACGAGCACGCTTAACTACGGAGTTCTCATAAAATTATTTCCGTTGAGCCAAGTCTGACTTTGGATTATTTTGCCCATCGGCATCAACTTTTTTTGCTCTTTCTATCTGTGGGTTTTAACTTGACTTCTGACTACTGGTTTGGCCCCTTTTTATCCAATGACCATATTGCCCTTGGTCTTTATACTTAATGATATTTATGTCCCTGGCTTACATCCTTGGTAATCTCAAAGCCTTATGACTAAACTGACCAGGGTCTTTTTGGTCCACCGACATATTTTCTTTTTGTACTTTTATTTTTGAGCCTTGTCTTTTACATTTCTCCCCCCTTAAAATAAATTTCGTCATCGAAATTTACACATCTGAGTCATTAACTCTAGTCTCTTAACTTTCATCTTTCTTTCTGTTTCTCTACATACTTTCTTTGGTATAAGACTTTGCCAGAATACCTTTATAATTATCTGTCATAAGATCTTTCCTTTCAAGTAGGAAATAGGAAATTTCTGGCATCATGACTCAGGCTTGGGGGTAAAATCAATCAATAACTATCCTTTCATCTTCATACATTCTATACATCTCCTTGGCTAAGTTCATTTAGCCTTGAAGACTGCCTTAATCTACAATATTAGAGATATCCTCAAGGATATTTGATCTCCAAGATCAACTTTATCAGTTGTCTTTTTTTATTGGCATGAATTAATTACTAACTTGTAACATCTTTTCAGCTTTATATTCTAAGACGTTCTATAACTGTCTTAGAATCATGCCAACTTCTCTCTTATGATGATTTGCGTATTTTGATCAATTGAGATTTAAAAAGATAATCCTTTTTTGTGATATCCAATTCTCTCCCTCTTGGGTGACAGGAATTCTAACAATGTTAGTGTAGGATTTGACTAAGATGGGGTGAATTGATCGCTTTAAAAATTTAAAGAACATAATCGTGAAATTAAAATAAAATCATCGATGAAAGCAGAGAGAGGATAGACACAGCAGATTTATCCTGGTTTGATTTTCCTAACCGACATCCAATCCTCAGTGCTCCTCTGAGATTTATAATATACTAATCAACAACAACTGATGCTAACCAAGCCTTTACAACAGGAGGCTCACTCCCCCTTACAATACGTACTGAAACATAGTCCCACGAACTCTGTTTTCTGACTCAGTTTCAACCCAACAGTTCCAAAGTCCCAACCTTGAATATCTCACAGTAATACAATAATAATTTGACAGGATAAACTTTCTTGAAAGAGTGAATAAAGAATCACTAAAGCTCACGGGAAGTTATGAACAAATTGACATAAGAGTAAATGCAGAGAATAATGGCATATTAATGTCTTATGTCTTCAGGCTTCTTCATTTATAGCTGAGAATGCATCCAATAGCCGTTACTCAGAAATTGAATGTCCTTAGAGAGAGAGAGAGTTGAGTAGCCGTTATTCTCATCTGCTGCATTCGTTCAACTATTAATGCTTAACTAAATGTTGTTCAACTGTCGACGACAAAAGTCATTAATGCTCGGATTCATTCTCCAGATAACCTAAGCTATTTGATGAAAGGGCTAGGAAGCATTTATTAAAGCAAGTGATATTCAAAATGTCAAAGCATGAAAAAGGAAAGTTTCGGTAGACGATAGGCGTAGCTGTGTCAGAAGTCATGTCAAAAGAATGAGGAACTCAAGTTTTCAAGATCTCATAACTCGAGTTCTAAACCATTTAGTTTGATAGCCATGTAAAACTTCAAGTTTTCCACAAGCAGAATTTGAGTTTGAAGAAACTATATGATGGAACTCAAGTTTGTAAAGGAACTTCTACAATCAGTTTGGAAACTTTTATTTGAAACTTTAAGTTTTGAAATTAAGTTTTGTTCATAGTTGTAAAACTTCAAGTTGAAGAAAAGTAGGACTCGAGTTCTAAAACGCGTGAAAGAATGATAAGCAGAAATTTCCCTCGAAACTCAAGTTCAGAAAATTAGGAACTTGAGTTCTAAAAGACTTCCAGTGAATACTTGAGTTTGAACTTCAAGTTTTTGAACTGACAATGTATTGCAAGGCATATAACTCGAGTTTGGAATCAAGCAAAACTCGAGTTCAGCAAAACTCTAAGTCAAAACTTCCAGTTTTGACATCAAGTTTTCCTGACAGTTATGGAACTCAAGTTTTAGAAGTCTGAGACTTGAGTTTCACCAAAGTAAAAATTTTAAAGAGCCCAAAACTTAAGTTCTAGGAAATTGGAGCTCGAATTTTACAACATGCTAAAAAACTTCAAGCTGAAACTTCAAGTTTTGACATCAAGTTTCTGTTGCACGTTATAAAACGTCAAGTTTTGAGAATTTAGGACTTGATTTTTTGAACTGAACATAAAACTTCCTTTAACTTGAGTTTGCAATGCCTGAGACTCGAGTTTCAAGGCATTTCTCTGATAGATTTATCACAGTTTCAAAATGATTGAACCAGATTCCAAATCCTACAATGTTATCATCAAAATAAGGTATCAACAAGCTGTGCCTATTAGACGATGCATCATACTGTTGAGTCGAAGTCATTCTCTTGCTCCTTCACGAAGATGGTATAATATAAATTTAATTGTTTATTTCATATCAAATGAATTTAAATGTATTATTACATTATAATCTATTTGTTTCTCATATTTAGGATGTGCCAACCTAAATGGAAGGCATGAGGGAGATTTACGCGGAGATGTATGTGATCACCAACAAGCACAACAATGGGACTCTAGTACCATGGAGGAATGATGAAATTATTGTAAGTTATTGGTATTTTATTAAATTATAGTTTGCATTTTCTATCATATTTTATTTTTTTAACCTATTTAAGGTTGTTGTTATTTTATTTTATCTAAGGAGCATATTCAATCCATTAGGGAACCTTAGAACCAATTACAGTATTTGGTCAGTAGTGTTACTTCAATACTACTTGCCTCCTAGATGTATATGAAGTAAAAATTGTTCATTTAATCTATGATTATCCCAAGAAAGAAGCACTATGGAATGATTTTGATATCTACTTCTAGCTATTGATACCAAGGTTTAAAAATCTAGATCGGACACTAAATCTATTAAAGTAGTGGTTTAGGGGCAAGGAATCAGATTGAAGTTGACTTGGCGATAGACCGGTAATAATTAAAATAACATAAGTTAATTATTAATAGATTAAATATCCACATTCTTTTCATAAAAATAATATTTAATTTTGATGTTAATGTTAATGTTGGTAATAAGTAACATTTTGGGGCTTTGGCTATTATTCAGGTGGAATGTACATATCAGTAATTATTTAATATTGGGATGATTAAGGAATTTAGTAAAATATAATTATTAAATATATAAAGATGCCTCAAATATTTATTTAAGGATAGGGAAAAATTATGGTAAGAATTATGTGAATTTCTAAAAATGATTTCAGGTCTAAGTTAAGAAAAGCTTACTTGAATGAAAAAAGAAAGGAAAATAAAACCAAGTGATTAGTACAAGAAATTGCCAAAAGGATGTTTATATAAAGAGTTTAAGGTTGAGAAAATTAGAGAATTATCTTCTAAACAATGGAATTTTGAATGACTATACATTGATCAAGTAATCAAAGGATTCTTGAAAAGCATTTTTAGGAGAATGGTTTCAGATAAAGGAACTATAAAGTAACCAAAGTTGTTAGAAAAGAAGGATGGGGGGTCTTTAATGCTTCCATATGGTAAGCTATTATTAAAAGGTTAAAAGCAAGAATAGTTTATATCCATGTTGTAGAAATTATCAATAGAATGTTATTTTATCAGATAAAGGTGGACCCCACATGCGTTATCATTTGGTCTTCATATTTTAAAGCTTTCAAGACCCTCCCAAGTTCTAAAAGCCAGCCAAACACTAAGGAAGAGAGATAGAGAAAGAAGTAATAAAATCAAGAAAAATTGAAGAAGTTCAAGAAAAAATGTAGCTTTTTGGTAGAAAATCCTCTATTCCTTCAAGTTTTATAGCCTATAGTCACCATCTAATCTCAATATTTCCTCTTGATTTGGCATTATTGAAGAGAAGAGAGCAAGACCTGGAGTTTCTAGAGAGATCAAATAAGTGAAGAATAACTCAAATTAGAAGAGATAAGTCATAAAATCCTACTCTAGTGATGTTGTTATTGTTGGTGGTGGTTGATTTTGTGGTTGTATTGTGTTATTGTAAATTTTGGGTAGCAAGAACCTTAGGGGAAGTGCTGTACAATTTTTGTAAGATGAGAAGGAGAGTGATTTGATACCAAATAATGGTTAGAAATGAGATTAAGTAAATCTATGGAAATAAATGTTGAGAATCACATTTTTCCTTCTTTTGAAGAACTTCAGCTAGACCTAGAAAATTAAAAAGGAAGTGGATTTTGATAGTTTTGATGCTTCCAATGATTTTGAATGAGAAATTATGTAGGGTACAAATGAGAAAATAAATTTGGAAGCATTGAAACTTAAAAAGGAAAAGTTAAAGTTGAAGAACCCCAGTTAGAAGGGGAAATAGAAATTAAGAGTGTTGTGTTATAATGCATATAAATGAATGGTTACTAATGTGTTATGCATTATAATGATGTGTATGCATTGATTTATGCGAGGAGCCTACCAACTGCAAAAGGGCAGGAAAAGTAAAGCTAAAGACGTAGCAAATTTACTAACTTGTGAATTAACAATGTTATTGAATATTATTTGTGTGATTATTGCCATGATGTTTGAGTTAGTTGTATTTTTTGATGTTTGTACATATAAATCCTTACTTGATATTATGCCTTGACCATGCATAAAGTTGAGTTAGTAATATGTTAGTAAGGTATGTTCATCACTCATGGCTAATTTATATGTAAAATAATGATCATGCATGTTAGTGTGCTTGTAAGTAATACTTGCAGTTGAGATTTCCAAGAAATCTCATTCTTTCCATGAATTCAACATTATAGGCTCAAATTCAAGCAAAGGTAAAGGTAAAGAAGGAGAGGCCTAAAGTTTGTACAGATTTTGGATTATTGCAAGTTTATGCAATTATATGCCAAGTTGTTGTCTTGAGTGTAATATCCTAAATTTTATTTAAGAAATAATTTGGGATTAAGAGAAAATTTTGGCTAGTTAAGTTGTGTTCTCTGTCATTTGAGAACTTTTTTCGCGGCCATCTGGTGGCTTCATCATTACAAACCATTGTTGTTCGCTCTCAGACTACTTTCGTCATAGCTATCTTACGGCTTCACCACAGTGAAACATGGTGTTAAGCAGTATTTTGCTCTTAGGTTACCTTCACCGCAACCAACCTTTCTTCAAGTAGTAAAGTTGCTCTCAGAATATCTTCTGTGCAACCAATTTTGTTGTTGCCAACATCTAATTTCAGGCAAATCTACTAGTCTTGGGGCAGTTTTGTCGCGGTGATCCTTTTTATCAGCAAAGATGGAGTTAAGTGTCAACTTGCCGATCACGTTGGGTAATATATAATACCCCCTCTCATTCTCTTTCATTTTCCCTTCTTTCTTCATTCCTCTGGCTTCTTTTTCTTCTCTAGCATCGGCAGTGTGTGGGCTCTTATAGGGCAAAGTGTTAGGATCATTTAGGTAAGCAAACTCTCCCTCTCAACTCTCCTCCTTCATGGAAGTTGTTCTACGCATTTTTCTCTTCCAATAGTAGTAATTTCATGTTGGATAGAGGATATTTTTAGGGTTAGGGTTTTAACGAAGTTTTGAGTTTTGTAAATGCAAGATTATGGGGATGTAGAGGGATATTTATAGAGGATTTTAATTGGTTTAGAGTTGATTTGGATCCATTATGTTGAAAAGGTTAGACTTAGGCCCTTAATGTGATATCATTATTTGTCTATTAAAGTGATGTTTATTGAGTTAAGTAACAGGTTTGGAAAGGCCATTGTTACATTGAGCTACAACTGAGCAATCTCAACTAAGTTTTGTAACTTATATGAATTATGTAAGTATTCCAAATATGACAAAGTAAACATAAAATTAGTGGCATATGTAAAAAATGCATAAATGGCATGCTTAAAGTAGTAAAAAGGAGAATTTTCTTAATTTATTGAAATTTTCCAATTAAATATTACACATTACAAGCTTTAAAACAAGTTATATCTTTGCATAATTTGGATGTGAAGACTGAGGCTAGTAAATGAGCTGATAGCAGTCAGGAGCAAACTCCCTTGAATACTTTGGGTACCATATAAGCAAGTGAGATGAAAAGAATGTAAGAAGATAAGTCATCTCTCTGCAACATTATAGTAATGATCTGAAAAGAAGCAGTAAGGATTGTTAAATCTTGAGATATAGTAGGTTGGCATAGAACAGACATTGAATGAACTAGCCAAAGGAATGAATCAGTGTCAGAAAGTTTAAGTAGTATCGCTAAAGAAATGTGGCCTGTGAGAGATTATCCAAGAAGAATGTAAGGAAAAGAGTTCTAAAGAGATAAAGAGGAATGGGCAACATCTAAGAAGACATGTTAGCGTCTATGATTAGTCTTAGAGAATTATCAGTCTAGCTACCACTGAGGATTAGATGACTTATTCTTAACTTATGCTCGATGGTCTAAAGGTTTCAATGAGTAAAATGACTCCCTCATTAAAGTAAAGAGGTGATAAGCCTACAGAAGAGCAATATAGATCTTAGCTAATGGATCAGAAAGAGGAAGGTAATGGACCGGAAAGATTATGGTCAACCAAGCCCTAAGGCACTGAATTCCATTAGAGCTTTGCGGTTAAGCATGCTTGGTTTGGAGAAATGACGTGGTACGTGACCTTATGGGAAGGACCAATGTCATTAAAAATAAAGGTAAAAAAAAGCCCTTACACTTACCCTTATGGTAAATAAGGGTAAGTGTAAGGGCATTTTGGTCATTTGACCAAAGTCAAAGGTCAACTTAGTCAAAGTTTAACCAAAATATTAGAAAAAATCATGAAGACCCAAAATGTGGAGAAAAAGTCACTGATCAGTATGTGAAGTCCGGTTTTAGTTAAATCGACCTAGATTTCTGTTAAGAGAATTTTAAAGGTCATTTAATATTTGGCATTTTATTAAATTATTAGCCAAAAATAATTATTTGAACTACCGAGAGGCCTTAAACATCTGATCTCAAAATAGGGAAAAATAGCTTGGAATTTCTTATATTTTATAAAATTGTTGCCCAGAATACGAAAAAAGCGATTTCCCTGATCGGAAGGAAAAAGCCCAGAGAAACCCTGAATTTGGGTTTTTCTTTAAAAATTAATTAAAAATATTCCGGAAAAGCTTTTGAGAAAGAAAAGGTGTGAGAATTATAATATTAATTTTGGGAAATTTTGGTGGCCTTGAATCCAGTTAACTATCGGCAAGTTGTTCAATCGATGTTGCCATAGCATAATGTAACTTTATGGAAAAATAAAGTTTCCAAAAAGAATTGTTATCATGATGGGTCTTGTCACTTGTTTTAGCCATATTTGAGGGGTAAAAGTTGTTATAATTGAAGTTAAACAAGTGGTAGAATTTATTAGAACAAAGTTACTTTATCAGTGTAAGTTGTATTGGATCTTGGACATTTGTCACCATTTTATTTTGGCAAACGTGGGCAGATTTTTGCCTCTTGTTTGCAGCCCATAAATGCCAATTAAAGGGCTGAAAAATATCAAATATGTTGGACAAATATGGGCCCTTGGAGCAACTCATTAAAGCAAGCTTACATCCTAGCCATCCATCCAATTTGTCATGCAATTAATGAGGTAATTCTCCTTCATCTTCCTCACCATTTTACACATCATTTTAGATGGAAAAGAGAGTGAAAGAGGCATCACTTTTGCAGCCATGTTCAAGAAGAAAAAGCTCCAAAAACTCCAAGGTAAGTTGGGTTCTCTTGCAACCCTTAGTATATTTTGATCCTTAGAGCTTCCTTTACCTTTCTATCGGTTTAGATTTTTTATTCTCTTTTGCTTGCTGGAAAATTGGGTTTTGGTGAGAGAAAAATGTGAAGGAGTGAGATTTTGATGAAATAGTTGGTGGTAAATCACTCCTTGCATTGTAAGGAGTTGATTGATGTATATATTGTGTTGTTTTGTTGGTTGTATTAATTTTTGGAAATCACAAACCCTAGGGTAGGTGCTGTTCAATTTTCCATTTGAATGGGAAGTAGTGTTTTAAGTGAAATGATGCATGGAAAATGGTTTTGGAATAAGTTTATGCAAGTATAAGAAGCAGGAAGTTGAAAATCACATTTTCCCTTAGTAGTGGACTGTTCGGTCAGACCAAGAACATGGAAAAGGAGTTGGATTTTCATTATTTTGATGCTTCCATTGAGTTTAAAATGAAAAATTGTGTAAGGTATAAGTGAGAAATTTTTTTTGCAAGCATTAAAAACAATTTTGTCAAAGTTAGGTTTTAAGGACCATTAAGGTTTAAGAGGAGTCTTGGGAGATTTTAGTGTGTTTTAATGCAATAGTTATGGCTTAATTTTGATTCCAAATGCATTGTGATATGTATGTGTAGGACTTTAAATGGCAAAGGAAACCTTCCAAAGAAAAATAAGGAAGTCAACAAACTTAAGAAATCAAGGTAGTAAGATTACTAACCCTTACCTTAATATGTTCATTGATTCTTATTTATTCATTATGATATTTTATATGCTCTTTATGTGCTATGCAAATATGTAAAGTTGTGTTTATGATATGTCATGGCTATGTGCAAAGTGTTTTCATAATGCATTATGTTATATTCATGCATAGCTAGATAGAAAATAAATTATGATCATGCATGTTAATGTATGTGGTAGTAATCTTTGCTATTGTAATTCCAAGAATCTCATTCTCCCCAAATTACCTAACATACCAATGGCCAAAGTCAAGAAAGGATAAAGGCAAGGTGGAAGAAGCATGAGGAAGATCCTTGAAGTTCAAGAAAGCAAGGAATGATCATATTATGTGAATGGTCACAATGTGTTATAATTCATGTTGAGTTTGTGGAATGCTTGTATTAAGTGCTTATGTTATGAATATGTTAAGTGTGGGGTAGAGCTAGACCAAATGGAAATATGCAAAAAATGGATCCAAGCAAATAAGTTATTAAAAGGGGTCCAAACCCTTAACAAGAGACAAATTTGAGGTAACAGTGAAAAATGGAAAGTGAAGTCCAATTGATATGAAATTTTTCAGTTAAATACTACACATTCCAAGCTTTCAAATGAGCCAAATTTTATTGAATTTGGATGTGTAGATAAAAAGTTATGATTTCCAAAGTTGAGGGAAAAATGACCAAATGAACCATGTTTATTCACGTAATAAACTGTATTGATTGGGCAAGTTTTTAGACAATTGAGGATTTTTCCCCTGTAGAGAATGTTATAAGTTTCTAGAATTAATTATGAATTTTCAAATTTGGGCAGAAATCTGGAAATTTTGACCAAATGAATAGTAATTCAAGGGAAATTTTGAAATTTCAATACTGGTCATTTCAAGTTGTATAAAGCTTTAGAGTGGTTCAATAATGGTCTATTGTAAAGATAATGAGATAAAGTAAGGCATGTTACACAGCTAGTATTGAAGAACGTAATACTTTAAATGGTCTGGTAAAGATGAGCTTCAGATAAAGTTACTTGGGAAATGAGATGAGAATAAGATCTACAAATTTCAAGGATGAAATTTATTTTAAGGGGGGAGAAATGTAATATCCTGGTTTTTAGTAACTGTATCTAAAGGCTAAACAGGTAGCTCAAGGTAAGACAAGGTCTCAGAGAATGAAGAGAAAGGAAAGGAAAGGAAAGGAAAAGAAGAGTGAAAAATACCACTTGCTAGCATAGTAGAAGCAAGGTCAAAATGTAATATCCACCCTTTTCTTTAAACCGACATAGAGGCCAAATCGATAGTTAGAAGATAAGACAAGGCCCAGAAATAAAAGTACAAAAAGAAAAGATGTCGGTGGACCAAAAAGACCCTGGTCATTGAATTACCAAGGATGTAAGCCAGGGACTTAAATGTCATTAAGTATAAAAGACCAAGGGCAATATGGTCATTGGATAAAAGAGTCCAAACTATTAGTCAAAAGTTGACTTTGAGCACACTGATGAAAAGTGCAGAAAAGTTGATGCCGATGGGCGGAATAACCCAAAGTCAGACTTGGCTCAGCGGAAATAATTTTATAAGAACTTCGCAGTTAAGCGTGCTCACCCGGGAACAATCTCAGGATGGGTGACCTCCTGGGAAGTTGCCCAAGGGGTCAGAAACCAAAAGATCAAGGGCCAAAAGGTTAAGGGCAAAATGGGAAATTATGAAAAGTTAGACTGTGAAAGGGCATTTTGGTCATTAAGAGAAAGTGTAGGGCATTTTGGTCATCTGACCAAGTCAAAAAGTCAAACAGTTGATCAAAAATCAGAAAAATTCACAGATGCCAAAAAGATAGAGCAGAACTCACTGATTACCAGAAATTCAACCGATTGTTAAAATTCGGTCTGGATGAGGATTATGGAATTTTAAAGATTTAAGGTTGAAAATATTTATTTAAGGTATCAGGAGTTCCCTAAGGCCAAAAAGCAGAGTCTATAAGAATTCAGTGGAATTTATAGTATTTTACAAAATTATTGCCTAAAGTACGATTAAGGCGATTTTTCTGAAATTGAGGAAAAAGGCCCGAAAATCCCCAAAAATATAATTTATTACAAAAATCAATTTGGAACCATTTAGAAGGTATTTTGGGGAAGGATAAGGGCTAGAGTATCAAAGAAAAATATAGAAAATTATAAGGCCCTAAAAATGATTTATTCTAAGATTACGTGTTTTCGGGAGTTTTAGACATGATAAAATAATCCTGTTAATTTTGGATGGATCAAGGGACAATTTGAGGATGATGATTTTAATATATTCAAGAGGGAATTATGGAGATTAAATGAGGAAGAAAACATCTCCATAAAAGTAGAAAAAGATTTACCGGAATAAAGTTATGTTTACCGGTAAAAATTGTAATCGGTAGAAGTAACCGAATGGAATTCGGTTTGGTTAATGTAACCAAATCATAACCAGATTTTTAAAGCCTCCATGATGATATTTTTGAAGGGCCAATGAGAGGCAAACACATGTGGGATTGGTGGCAAAATTTCCACCCTTAGATTAACCTCCTTACTAAGAATGCATCCTAGCCCTTAATTCTTTAAATGGGATTTTATAAATATGATTTATCCTTCTCTTCCACCACCATTTGGCCGAATTTTTTCTGCTGGAATTGGGAGAGAAAGATGCCATTTCTCCAAGCAAGAAGAAGAGAAAAGCTCTTGAAAAATCCAAGGTAAGAGAGCTTACTACCCAAACCTATACATCAATCTCTTCCTCTCAACTTCCTCTACAACTTCCATGGATTGGAATTTTGATTTGGGCTCTCTTTCTCAAGTTTGAATACTTAGGGTTCTTGAGAGCAAAGTGAGAAAGAAAGGGATTTAGAGCTATTGATTGGTAGAAAAAGTCTCCTTGTGTTGTAAGGAGTGTTTTGATATATATATATATATATATTGTGGTTATTTGAGATTGTTTTGTTGATTTTGTAAACTTGGGAAATCTTGAAGTTTTAGGGGAGGTGCTGCCCAATTTTCTATTTGATATGGGAGAGCTAAAATCAAGTTATACCATGCTTGAATATGATTTTGGAAACAAGAATCAAGTGTTATAAGTGATGAAAGTTGAAAAATTCATGTTAAGGATTTTGGGAAAACCTCTCGGCCATGACTGGTTCAGGGGGAAGGAAGTTTCTTTTGATGATTTTGATGCTTCCAATGAGTCCAAAATGAGTTTTTGTGTAGGGTAAAAGTTGTCACAAGGTTGTGGAAACCCTAGAAGACATTAGAGACAAGTTTAGGATTTTAAGGTTCTTAAGGTTCAAGAGTTAAT
>JANTPZ010140491.1:0-10752 GCA_025593235.1 Vachellia pachyceras | reverse complement strand
CTATCTTTTGGGCATCTGTAAATTTTTTTGATATTTTGGTCAACTGGTTGACTTTTTGACTTTGACTTTTCTTTTGTCAAATGACCAAAATACCCTTTAACTTTCTCATAATTACCATTTTGCCCTTACTTTCTGTACTTTTTCAAAAATTACTATTTTGCCCTTATTTTTGACACTAAAAGACCTTTATGTCCTTGGTCTTTTATTAAATGACGTATGGGTCCCTTTCCTGAAGGTTTTCCCATCCTCATATTACTCTGGGCAATTTTCCTTAACTCTGGAATTCCTACGGAACTCCGTGTACTAAGCCAGGTCTATCCTTACAACTTCCGGCCTATAGTCTTCCTTCCTTCGGTATTATTTACCTCTGATTTCTCTTTTCATTTCCTAGCTATCGGATTAGCATTTCATTCATATAGCATAGAAATTTATGGATATTACATGTTGAAACTTCCTGTCGTGCTCATTTTTGAATGATGACTCTAGATATTTGGTTTGTTTTTGAAAATTTATCCATCTGCTCAAAGAATGGCGTCCGTTCGTTTCTAACCTTCTTTGGTCGAAAATTTTTCACTGTCTCAGAATTGCGTGGAAACTTCCTCTCTTGGTCATTTTTTAATGATGATTCTTGATATTTGGTTTGTTTTTGAAGACTCATCCATATGCTCCAAAAATAGCGCCCATTCGTTTCTGTCCTTCTTTGGTAGGAAAGTACGAAAATTTCTTACTCTCTCTGAATTGCATGGAAACATCCTCTATTGCTCATTCTTGAATGCTGATTCTAGATATTTGGTTAGTTTTGAAAATTCATCCATCTGCTCCAAAAACGGCTCCCGTTCGTTTCTGGCCTTCATTGGTCGGAAAGTACGAAAATTTTTCAATGTCTCGGAGTTGCGTGAAAACTTCCCCTCCCGCTCATTTTTGAATGCTGATTCTAGATATGTGGTTATTTTTTTGAAAATTCATCCATCTGCTCCAAAAATGGCCTCCATTCGTTTCTGGCCTTCTTCGGTCGGAAAGTACGAAATTTTTTAACTTTCTCGGAAAACTTCCTCTCTTGCTCATTTTTGAATGCTGATTATAGATATTTTGTTGTTCTTTGAAAGTTCATAGATCTTCTCCAAAAGTGGCGCCCATTCGTTTCTCGCCTTCTTTCGTCGGAAAGTATGAAACTTTTTCACTGTCTCGGAATTGCGTGGAAACTTTGTCTCCTGCTCATTTTTTTAATGCTGGTTGCAGATATTCGGTTAGTTTTTTAAAATTCATAGATATGCTCCAAAAGTGGGGCCCATTTGTTTCTTGCCTTCTTTCGTCCGAAAGTACGAAAAATTTTTGGTGTCTCGGAATCACGTGCAAACTTCCTCTCTTGCTCATTTTTGAATGCTGATTCTAGATATTTGGTTAGTTTTTGAAAATTCATCCATCTGCACAAAAAAGGCGCCCGTTCATTTATAGCCTTGTTTGGTCGGAAAGCACGAAAATTTTTCACTGTCTCGGAATTGCGTGGAAACTTTCTCTCCTGCTCATTTTTTAAAGCTGATTCTAAATATTTGATTAGTTTTTGAAAATTCATCCATCTGCTCCGGAAACGGCGCCCGTTCGCTTGTGGCCTTCTTTCATCGGAAAGTACGAAAATTTCTCACTGTCTCGGAATTGCGTGGAAACTTTCTCTCCTGCTCATTTTCTAAAGCCGATTCTAGATATTTGATTAGTTTTTAAAATTCATCCATCTGATCCCAAAACGGCGCCTCTTCGCTTCTGGCCTTCTTTCGTCGGAAAGTACGAAAATTTTTCACTCTCAAAATTGTGTTGAAACTTCCTCCCTTGCTCATTTTTGAATGCTGGTTCTAGATATTTGGTTAGTTTTTGAAAATTGGTCAACCTGCTCAAAAAGAGGGGCCCGTTCTTTTCTAGCCTTCTTTGTTCGGAAAGTACGAAAATTTTTCACTCTCTCGAAATTGCGTGGAAACTTCCTCTCGTGCTCATTTTTGAATGCTGATTCTAGATATTTTGTTAGTTTTTGAAAATTCATCCATCTGCTCCCAAAATGGCACCTGTTCGTTTATGGCCTTCTTTGGTCGGAAAGTACAAAAACTTTTCACTGTCTCGGAATGGTGTAGAAACTTCCTCTCCTGCTCATTTTTGAATGCTGATCGTAGATATTTGGTTATTTTTTGAAAATTCATCGATCTGCTCCAAAAATGGCACCCGTTCATTTCTGGCCTTCTTTGGTCGGAAAGTACGAAAATTCTTGGGTGTCTCGGAATGGTGTTGAAACTTCCTCTCCTACTCATTTTTGAATGCTGATTGTAGATATTTGGTTAGTTTTTGAAAATTCATCCATCTGCTCCAAAAACGGGCACCGTTCGTTTCTGGCCTTCTTTGTTTGGAAAGTACGGAAATTTATCACTGTCTTCGAATTGCGTGGAAACTTGCTCTAGTGCTCATTTTTGAATGCTGATTCTAGTTACTTGGTTAGTTCTCTTAAAATTCATCCATCTGCTCCAAAAATGGCCCCTGTTCGTTTCCGGCCTTCTTTGGTCTGAAAGTACGAAAATTTTTCACTTTCTTGGAAATGCGTTGAAACTTCCTGTCGTGCTCATTTTTGAATGATGACTCTAGATATTTGGTTTGTTTTTGAAAATTTATCCATCTGCTTAAAGAATGGCGTATATTCGTTTCTGACCTTCTTTGGTTGAAAATTTTTCACTGTCTCAGAATTGCGTGGAAACTTCCTCTCTTGGTCATTTCTGAATGATGATTCTTGATATTTTGTTTGTTTTTGAAGACTCATCCATATGCTCCAAAAATAGCGCCCATTCGTTTCTGTCCTTCTTTGGTAGGAAAGTACGAAAATTTCTTACTCTCTCTGAACTGCATGGAAACATTCTCTATTGCTCATTCTTGAATGCTGATTCTAGATATTTGGTTAGTTTTTGAAAATTCATCCATGTGCTCCAAAAACGGCGCCGTTCGTTTCTGGCCTTCATTGGTCGGAAAGTACAAAAATTTTTCAATGTCTCGGAGTTGCGTGAAAACTTCCCCTCCCGCTCATTTTTGAATGCTGATTCTAGATATTTGGTTATTTTTTTGAAAATTCATCCATCTGCTCCAAAAATAGCCTCCGTTCGTTTCTGGCCTTCTTCGGTCGGAAAGTACGAAAATTTTTTAACTTTCTCAGAATTGCGTGGAAACTTCCTCTCTTGCTCATTTTTGAATGCTGATTATAGATATTTTGTTGTTTTTTGAAAGTTCATAGATCTTCTCCAAAAGTGGCGCCCATTCGTTTCTCGCCTTCTTTCATCGGAAAGTACGAAAATTTTTCACTGTCTCGAAATTGCATGGAAACTTTTTCTCTTGCTCATTTTTAATGCTCATTGCAGATATTTGGTTAGTTTTTGAAAATTCATCCATCTGATCCAAAAATGGCGCCCGTTCATTTCTGGCTGTAATACCCATCCTTTTCTGTAAACTGACATAGAGGCCAAACTGATAGTTATAAGATAAGACAAGGCCCAGAAATAAAAGTACGGAAAAAAGAGATGTCAATGGACTTAAAAAGACCCTGGTCAAATTAGTCCTAAGGCTTTGAAGTTACTAAGAATATAAGCCAGGGACATAAATGTCATTAAGTATAAAGATCGAGGGCAGTATGGTCATTGTATAAAAAGGGCTAAACCAGTAGTCAAAAGTCAAGTTAGAGCCCACGGATAGAAAGTACGGAAAAAGTTGATGCTGTTGGGACGTAAGTCGCAGAATCAGATTTGGCCAGTGGATGAAGCCAGTAGGAATAGTAAAGTTAAGCGTACTCGTCCCGGGAGCAAATTTGAGGATGGGTGGCCTCCTGGGAAGTTACCCAAGGGGTCAAAAACCAAAAGATCAAGGGCCAAAAGGTTAAGGGCAAAATGGGAATTTGTGAAAAGGTAGACTGTGAAAGGGCACTTTGGTCATTAAGAGAAAGTGTAAGGGTATTTTCGTCATTTGACAAAGTCAAAGTCAAACAGTTGACCAAAATCAGAAAAATTAACAGATGCCCAAAAGATAGAGCAAAACTCACTGATTACCAGAGATTCAACCGATTGTTGAAATTCGATCTTGATGAGGAATTATGGAATTTTAAAGATTTGATGGTTGAAAATATTTATTTAAGGTATCAAGAGTTCTCTAAGACCAAAAACCAAAGTCTAGAAAAGTTCAATGAATTTTATAGTATTTTACAAAATTATTGCTCAAAGTACGATTAAGGCGATTTTCCCGAAAATGAGAAAAAATGCCCGAAAAATCCCCAAAAGTATTATTTTGTTACAAAAATTAATTTGGAACAATTTAGAAGGTGTTTTGGGGGAAGATGAAGGGCTAGATATCAATGAAAAATATAGAAAATTATAAGGCCCTAAAAATATTTATTCTAAAATTGTTCGTTTTCAGGAGTTTTAGACAGGATAAAGTAATCCTGTTAATTTTTGATAGGATCAAGGGATATTTTGAGGATAATGATTTTAATATATTTAAGAGGGAATTATGTAGATTAATTAAGGAGGAAAATATCTCTAAAAAAGTAGAAAAAGATTTACCGGAATAAAGTTATGTTTACCGGTAAAAAGTATAATCGGTAGAAGTAACCGAATGGAGTTTGGTTTGGTTAGTGTAACGAAGGTTTCCAAACAGATTTTTCTTCACCATGTGCAGCCATCATTACATACTTTTTATAAGCCAATGAGGAATGGGCAAATGTGATGTATGTGGCTAATTATGGACCCTTAGATTAAACTTAATAACTAAGGTTTAATATTAATCATCCATCTCATTTTAAGGATTTCTATAAATTTGTCTTTCCCTCCATTCCTCCACCATTTTGGCTGACCTTCTAACCTGCAAAAAGAGAGAAAAGGACACCATTTTTCAGTCATGAAGAAGAGGAAGAGCTTGAAGAAATCCAATGTAAGAGAAGAAACCACCTTCTATCGGTTTAGATTTTTGATTTCGGCTCTCTTTTGGTGGGGAAAGTTAGGTTTCAAGAGTTGAAAAATGAGAAAGAGAGGGATTTAGAGGAAATAAATGGTTGCAAAACACTCCTTGCTTGATAAGGAGAAGATTGATGTATATATTGCTTGGGTTTGATGTTTGTATGAATTTTTGGAATCTCAAACCCTAAGAGGAGATGCTGCCCAATTTTATATTTGATGAGGAAGAGTTGTTTTTGAGCTAAACAATCCATGAAAAGTGTTTTGAAATCAAGAATATGTTGTTATACATGATGAAAGTTTGAAAAAGCATGTTTTGGCACTTGTGTGTATGATTTCGGTCTGACCTGGAACTTGGAGAAGGAATGTTGTTTTGATGTTTTTGATGCTTCCAATGGGTTTAAAATGATTTTTGTGTAGGGTAAAGGTAACCACAAGTTTGTGGAAGCATTAGAAAATCATAGAGACAAGTTTGCGGTTTTAAGGTTCTTAAAGTTCAAGAGATGATTTAAGGAAGTTTTACCTTGGTTTTTGTCTTGGTAATGGCTTGTAATTGATGGCCATAATGTTGACAATTGTATAGGCTAAAGTTTGATGCAAGAGAGTGATCCCTAAAGTCAACAAGAGAGCATTCAAGTTAAGGGGAAATTAAAGACACAAGGTAGCAAGACCTTCTAACCCTAAGCTTAATTGCTTTGAATATGTGTATGAATTATGCATGACTTGTATTGAAAATTTGTGATGATTGAAAGTGTGAATATGTGCTTTTGCATGCTATGGCCATATGCATTTCATTGTTACATGTTGCACTTTTATGAATTCACACTTATATTGAAAGTTGTCATGCAATTTTATGATGTGTTAGAAAGTTTTGCTACTGGAATTTCCAAAAATCTCACCCTCCCCCACTAACTATTTTTAGGTGGAAGCACACTCAAGGGTAAGGAGAAAGTGGTTGATTCATGAAGCAAAGTTTAATGTGCAATGCTGTGGATTTTATTATGAAATTTATGTTATTATGTTTGAAGTTTGTAATCTAATGAAACTTGTTTATGTATACACTTATGATAATTAGTGTGTGCTTTAAGAATGCCCAACTACATAGGTTAACATGGTTAAGAAAGGTTTAGACATCAAATGATAATTTATGAAATTAAGTAAGGCCGAAATTTGGCCAAGTGCTAAAGTAATGTTGGTCATTTCCCTTAATTTGGCCTGTCTGGAAATAGAGTACTTGAACTTCAAATGAGTTGAAATTTTATGGAAAAATAGATCACATTGCAAGTTTAAAACGAGCCAAAGATCACTGAAATTGGAGTTTTGTTCAGAAAGTTATGACTGTCCAAAGTTGGTGAAAAATCACAGAAAATCCCGGGAAAATGAAAAATTACCATATGAACAGTACATTTTCACGAAAGAATATGCACCAATTGGACTAGTTACTGTTCAAATGAGTATTTTTCCCTCATAAAGGAATTTGTAAGCTTCAAATAGAAGTTGGAACCACTTGATTTCGATTTTTCTAGAATTAGTTATAAATTTTAAAATTTGGCCCGAAAAACTATGAATAGTAGCTTTCTTAAAAATAAAAGTTTTCATTTTGGTCCTTTTTGATAATGTAAGATGTTTGAGGCCATTAATTAGTTCCAAATCATTATAATGGAAGCTAAGAGGATAAATAATAGGTGTTACACTGACCACATTTCTGGAATTTTCAAGCAAAACTGAGAAAGAGAGTAAGTTTCCATGCGCTTATGGGAAAGTGGATGGCTCTCATTCATTCTCTTTTTTACAAAAACTTGCAAGAAAGCACCGTGGCTCCTTTCTTCAGGAAGAGGATGAATTTTGAAAAAATAACCACATTTCTAGAATCTTCAAGCAAAACTGAGCAAGAGAGTAAGTTTCCATGCACTTATGGGAAATTGGATGGTTTTCATACATTCTAAACAAAAACATGCACGAAAACACCGTGGCTTCTTTTTTGAGAAGGAGATGAGTTTTCAAAAACTAACCACATTTATGAAATCCTCACGCAAAATTTAGTAAGAGAGGAAATTTCCATGTAATTCTTAGAAAATGGATGGTTTTCATTCATTCACTTTTTGTAAAAACTGGTTCGAATACACGGTGGCTCCTTTCTTGAGAACATGGATAAATTTTGAAAAACAAACATTTCTGGAATCCTCACAAAAAACAGAGCAAGAGAGCAAGTTTCCATCCACTTATGGGAACGTGGATGGTCTTCATACATTCTCCTTTTACAAAAACATGCAAGAAAACACCATTGGCACCTTTCTTGAGGAAGCGGATGGATTTTGAATAACTAACCACATTTCTGGAATCCTCACGAAAAAATGAGCAAGAGAGGATGTTTCCATCCACTTATGGGAAAGTGGATGGTTTTCGTACATTCTCTTTTTCCAAACAGATGCAAGAAAACATCGTGGCTCCTTTCTTGAGGAAGCGCATCAATTTTGAAAAACTAACCACATTTCTGGAGTCCTAACGAAAAACTCAGCAAGAGAGGAAGTTTCCATCACTTATGGGAAAGTGGATCATTTTCATACAGTCTATTTTCACATAAACATGCATGAAAACATCAAGGCTCCATTCTTGAGAACGTCGACAAATATGGAAAAACTAACCACATTTCTGGAATCCTCACGCAAAACTTAGCAAAAGAGGAAGTTTCCATGCACTTATGGGAATGTGGATGATTTTCATCTATTCTTTTTTTCCAAAAAGATGCAAGAAAACACCGTGGCTCCTTTCCTGAGGAAGCGCATCGATTTTGAAAAACTAACCACATCTCTGGAATGCGCACGAAAAATTGAGCACGAGAGGAAGTTGCCATGCAATTTTTAGAAAATCGATGGTTTTCATACATTCACTTTTTCCAAAAAGATGCAAGAAAACACTGTGACTCCTTTCTTGAGGAAGCGGATAAATTTTGAAAAACTAACCACATTTCTGTAATCCTCACGAAAAACTGAGAAAGAGAGGAAGTTTCCATCCACTTATGGGAAAGTGGATGGTTTTCATACAGTCTCTTTTCACATAAACATGCATGAAAACATCGCGGCTCCTTTCTTGAGCATGGGGACAAATTTGGAAAAACTAACCACATTTTTGGAAAGCTCATGCAAAACTTAGCAAGAAAGGAAGTTCACGTGCACTTATGGGAAAGTGGATGGTTTTCATACATTCTCTTTTTCCAAAAACATGCAAGAAAACACCTTGGCTCCTTTCATGAGGAAGCGGATGGATTTTGAATAACTAACCACATTTCTGGAATCCTCACGAAAAACTGAGAAAGAGAGGAAGTTTCCATCCACTTATGGGAAAGTGGATGGTTTTCATACAGTCTCTTTTCACATAAACATGCATGAAAACATCGCGGCTCCTTTCTTGAGCATGGGGACAAATTTGGAAAAACTAACCACATTTTTGGAAAGCTCATGCAAAACTTAGCAAGAAAGGAAGTTCACGTGCACTTATGGGAAAGTGGATGGTTTTCATACATTCTCTTTTTCCAAAAACATGCAAGAAAACACCTTGGCTCCTTTCATGAGGAAGCGGATGGATTTTGAATAACTAACCACATTTCTGGAATCCTCACGAAAAACTGAGAAAGAGAGGAAGTTTCCATCCACTTATGGGAAAGTGGATGGTTTTCATACAGTCTCTTTTCACATAAACATGCATGAAAACATCGTGGCTCCTTTCTTGAGGACGGGGACAAATTTGGAAAAACTAACCACATTTTTGGAAAGCTCATGCAAAACTTAGCAAGAGAGGAAGTTCCCATGCACTTATGGGAAAGTGGATGGTTTTCATACATTCTCTTTTTCCAAAAACATGCAAGAAAACACCATGGCTCCTTTCGTGAGGAAGCGGATGGATTTTGAATAACTAACCACATTTATGGAATCCTCACGAAAAACTGAGAAAGAGAGGAAGTTTCCATCCACTTATGGGAAAGTGGATGGTTTTCATACAGTCTCTTTTCACATAAACATGCATGAAAACATCATGGCTCCTTTCTTGAGGACACGGACAAATTTGGAAAAGCTAACCACTTTTTTGGAAAGCTCATGCAAAACTTAGCAAGAGAGGAAGTTCCCATGTACTTATGGGAAAGTGGATGGTTTTCATACATTCTCTTTTTCCAAACACATGCAAGAAAACACCATGGCTCCTTTCTTGAGGAAGCGGATGGATTTTGAATAACTAACCACATTTCTGGAATCCTCACGAAAAACTGAGAAAGAGAGGAAGTTTCTATTCACTTATGGGAAAGTGGATGGTTTTCATACAGTCTATTTTCACATAAACATGCATGAAAACATCGCGGCTCCTTTCTTGAGCATGGGGACAAATTTGGAAAAACTAACCACATTTTTTGAAAGCTCATGCAAAACTTAGCAAGAGAGGAAGTTCCCATGCACTTATGGGAAAGTGGATGGTTTTCATACATTCTCCTTTTCCAAAAACATGCAAGAAAACACCATGGCTCCTTTCTTGAGGAAGCGGATGGATTTTGAATAACTAACCACATTTCTGGAATGCTCATGAAAAACTGAGCAAGAGAGGATGTTTCCATGCACTTATGGGAAAGTGGATGGTTTTCATACATTCTCTTTTTCCAAACAGATGTAACCAAACACCATGGCTCCTTTATTGAAGAAGTGTATCAATTTTGAAAAACTAACCACATTTCTGTAATCCTAACGAAAAACTGAGCAAGAGAGGAAGTTTCCATCCACTTACGGGAAAGTGGATGGTTTTCATACATTCTCTTTTTACAAAAACATGCATGAAAACATCATGGCTCCTTTCTTGAGGACGTGGACAGATTTTGAAAAACTAACCAAATTTCTGGTAGCAAGAGAGGAAGTTTCCATGCACTTAGGGGAATGTGGATGGTTTTCATACATTCTCTTTTTCCAAACAGCTGCAAGAAAACACCGTGGCTCCTTTCGTGAGGAAGCGGATGGATTTTGAAAAACTAACCACAATTCTATTATCCTCACCAACAACCGAGCACGAGAGCAAGTTTCCATCCACAGTGGATTGTTTTCGTACATTTCCTTTTTTCAAAAAAAAAATGCAAGAAAACACCGTGGCTCCATTCTTGATGAAGCGCATCGATTTTGAAAAACTAACCACATTTCTGGGATCCTCACGAAAAATTGAGCAAGAGAGGAAGTTTCCATGCAATTATTGGAAAATGGATGGGTTTTCATACATTCTATTTCCCCTAAAAGATGCAAGAAAACACCGTGGCTCCTTTCTTGAGGAAAAGGATGGATTTTGAAAAACTTACGACATTTCTGGAATCCTCAAGAAAAACTGAGAAAGAGAGGAAGTTTCCATCACTTATGGGAAAGTGGATGGTTTTCATACAGTCTCTTTTCACATAAACATGTATGAAAACATCGTGGCTGTAATATCCATAATTTCATACTAAATGAAATAAAGGCTAATCTGACGATTAAGATGATGAATTAGAAACGAGAAGTAGATCACTCAAAAAGAAAGAAAGATTAAGGGCCGAAAGTTCAGGCACGGAGTTCCGTGTGAATTCCAAAATTAAGTATATTTGCCCTAGAAGTAATATGAGGATGGGAAACCTTATAGGAAGGGACCCATATGTCATTTAATAAAAGACCAAGGGCATAAAGGTCTTTCAGAATCAAAGGTAAGGGCAAAATAGTAATTTTGCAAAAAGTAGAGAAAGTAAGGGCAAAATGGTAATTATGAGAAAGTTAAAGGGTATTTTGGTCAT
>JANTPZ010140488.1:0-18557 GCA_025593235.1 Vachellia pachyceras | reverse complement strand
TTGACTCGAGACGCTAAAGGTAGACGATGATGTTTGGCAAACTGACACGACTCACAATCTAAAGAAGATAAGGAATGAACCTGAGGAAACATCCGTTTGAGAGAAGACAAGGATAAATGACCCAAACGGCAATGCATGTCAAAAGGAATGACTCCACCGGAACAAGCAACTGAACGAGGCACCTGATCATCTAGAAAGTAATGGCCGCCAGATTCATAGCCTCTACCAATAATCTTCTTCGTCGTGAGATCCTGTATCAAGCAATAAGTTGGAAATAGTGAGACAAAACAATTCAATTGACAAGTAAGTTTACTGGGGGAAAGAAGATTGAAAGCAAGTTCAGGAACATCTAGCACCGATGATAATTGGATAGAAGGAGTGGGCTTAACAGTGCCAGAACCAAGAACACGGGAATAGGAGCCATTAGCAATGGTGATACTGGAAGGTGTGGCATAAGAATTATAAGTAGAAAAGAGATGACGGTTACCTGTCATATGATCAGTGACGCCAGAATCTACGATCCACTTCGAGGAAGAAGAGACAAGAGAGGTAGCAGTATTACCTGTGGTGGCAAGAGCACTTGGTGGTGGTGGCGATGATGGCACTATAGAAGTCAGAGATTCCTGATACTTGGAGAACTTGGCATATTCAGCAGCGGAAATAGTAACCATGTCATCATTAGACGATGTGACATGTGCAAAGGTAGTTCTCTGTTGTCGGTTCTGCAACTTGCGACATGTGCGCTTGGTATGGCCTGGTTCCTTACAGTAATAGCAGGTGACTCCACTAGAGTCCAGATAAACTCCCCCTGGCCGAGAGGCCCCTTTGTGAACCGGAGGACGATGATCGGATTGACCCTTACTTATGAGAGCACTAGTAGAGGTGCCGGAAGGAGGCTAATAAAGATTCTCAATGCGCATGACACAAGAGAAAACATCCTGAAGAGTAGAGATCTCAGACCCAGATAAAATTTGAGAACGGACCGTCTCATATTCAGATGGTAAACCAGTGAGGAAGCTCATGACAGCTAGTTGCTCCCATTGAGTTTGTTGCACCTGAATATCAGTAGTTAAAGACATTAACATATTCAATTCCTCATAAATGCGTTTGAAGTCCATAAAATATGCCTTGAGAGAGCGATCATTTTTGTCTGCCAGATAAAAAGCTTTGCAAACCTCATAAACACGAGAGATATTGCCTTTGCCTGAATACAGAAATTCTAAGTAATCCATTAGTGCCTTAACAGATTCACAATGATTGATAGACGGAATAATCTCACTTTCAATAGAATTACGAATTTGTAAAAAAATTTGGCATCATCACGCAACCAAGCTTTACGTGAATCATCTGAAGGTGGATTGGCCGTCAGATGATCCTCCTTATCAATACTTCGTAGGTACATACGAACAACCTTACTCCAGTCCATAAAATTAGTCCAACTTAACTTATGATCAGTAATTTTAATCACCACCGGAACAACCTCCGAAACAACAGATTTTGTCTCAGCCATAGAAAAATTGAGCAAATAGCAAAAGGATGAGCTATGAGTAAAATAATCAATAAGGAACAGTCTCACCAGGGATCAAGCAACAGAAAGGAAGACACAAAATAGCAAACCAGTGATAGAAACGAGCACAACAGCGAGCTCCAACAAAGCCCAATCACCAGAAGTCACCAACCAGCTACGAAACCGGCCAAATCACACCGGACGAACAGCAACGGGCGAAAAAAGTGAGTCGTACGGAACTGTACGGACGATGAATAGTGAACCATACGGAATTGTACGGACGCCGAACAGGTACACGAATCAGCAAACGTGAACGGCGGCTGAATGAACAGCATCGCGTACGGACAGCGGTGAATAGTACTCCGAAAACTGGACCAAAGCAACGTCCAAAAAAAAGAACCCTAGGGCTCTGATACCATGTAAAGAAATACACTGAATAGCTTGTCTATTCCATAGGTAGATGAGGGAATTTATATACAATGTGAGAGCATCAGACTTGAATACTCTTAATGACTAATAAATACTATTAATGACTATAATCTCCTAATAATCATAACCGATCCCCTAAGAATAATATCTGATTATATATTAATTACAATATATTTACAGTAATTAAATGTAGAAAATACAGTAGATATTAAAATTAATCCTGGAGAAAATAAGTTTGGAGAATTAAATGCAACAGTAGAAGGCAAACTAAGAATTGTATCATAAATGGCTAATCTATCATACTAAGAGTATTATAGCAATTTCTTTAAGCGCAATTCAAAATTGTGCAGAAGAAAAAAAAATCATTAAAAAAGAACGGAAATGAGGAGAATAGGACATTTTCCTATGGTAAATGAGCAATACTGAAATCATGCAACAAAAAGGGGGGGTTATAAGACTAAACATGCAGCCAAGCTGCCGAATCCCTTTGCAAAAATATAGGCTCCACTGAGTCAATTGACAAGAGGAAATGGCTTCTCTGAGTTTGCCTTTTTGAGTATTATCATCTTTTTTTTTTCCTTTCAAAAGATAAAAAAACTTCTCTTTCTTTCCAGAAAAGGAAAACTTTAGGAAATTTATGGATTCTCAACTTCAAAGCATCCACACTCTTGAAAAGAAGCTCCGAGCACTATCCTTGTCCACAAGTCATACAGAGACACGGAAATCTCACAAATTACAAGCATTCTACTCCAAGTTAATGTACAAAGTTACAACCGTGATGTTTGAAGGGGCCACTGACAAATTAGGGAAAAAATATCTTGAAGAAGCCAACCATTGAGAATAATATAACTATCAACTAAAAATGCAACTCACGATCTCTTCCTTAGGAGGTTCATAATGAGGAAGGTTCTCCAGTTCATGCTCAGCAGCAGCAAGTTCCTCCTTGGCCTTTAAAAATCTTTGCCGGCGAGTTTCTTCCTGACTCCTTAAATCTTCCATTTCATTGTATTTTCCTTGTAATTCCACACCCTATCATTAGTAAATGGTCATTATAACCAACATAAGAATTGAGCTTCAGCTAACAGAAAACAAGACAAAACCCGTAAGGGGAACAGATAAGAAAAGATAACATCCTTCTCACTAAATAACGAGTCCTCCAGCAAATGCAGTAAGAACAAAGACACTAATAGTGGAAATGAGCAAGGCTTGGCTGAGCTTTGGCTAAATAGGCCTAGCCTATCTCTACAAACAGGACTGGCCAGGCCAAAGGCCCCTAATATGCCTGCCAGCCTATGTTCAGTAATTTCATACAATTCATTTAAATGATATATAGTATATGTAATATATATTATATTTATATATGTGAGTGAGGAAGAGATATAGGTAATTAATAACACAAAAATGAAGTTAAAAAAATTAATTTACATTATATTTTTATTTATATAAAAATATACCACTTAATATTATTAGTTTGTGTGTGTGTATAAATATAATACAGAAATATAAATAGATAGGCCTACAAGCTAGGCTTTAAGTAAATAAGCCTAACCCTTTTACTAAACAGACAAGGTATAGGCCGCTGATAAGCTACTCTTGAAAGATGCTAAGTACTAGTCTAACTAAAAGCATTTGCACAATTCCTAAATGAAAAGGAAGAACAACCAGATGGTTTTCTCTCTCCAGAAGTTCCATTCGCTTCTTAGCATTGCCATTTATAAGGCTGGCAACCTTTTTACATTCTGCATCCATTGCTGCCTTGTCCTTCTTCTGTTTCCTGCAGCCAAGTAATGAATAGATTACGCAGCCAAAACAAGGAGTTCTTGGACACATACTAACATGCTCAAGGTACAACTATACCGAACATCAGCAATGTATGGCTTATTGAGGTCATCATCAAACTCAGCTTAATATTCCAAATTCACAGTATCACTAGAATAGGATAATTAGATATCAGTTTCTATCAATTTAAAGATCTAATTCCTTTTAGTCCCCAGATTAATCTCACTAGAATGACTTCTAATATATATATATGTATATATATATATATATGCCAGAACAACAACATAGATTTTGTTGTACAACACCAAAAAAATCATTCAAATCTTATCTCAAATACAAATACTGAATTAAAAGAAAAATAATTTAATCTTTTTACACAAATTATTCAGGATCTAGTGGCATGATTTAGGACCTTGCATTTGCCTATAGAACTCAGCAATTCTTGTTCATCTATTTTCAGGATTCTAGGAGCGGAAAAGTGGTCTAGGAGAAATGTTCTGAGTTTGCTATTCTGCCGTACCTTTGGGAGGGCCATAATGCTATCCTACATAGTTGGTGAACATTAGGTGTGTAATTTGAGATTGGAACAGTTCATTTATCAAATTTTGGAGGCTCTGCCTGGAGTTAAGAGGATTAAAATCTGTCAGGATGCCAATTATGCCATTGTTTAGTGCCTTCAAGCAGATCAGAATGCTCATATGTTCAAGGAAATGCCACTGCGCTAGAGCTATTATAGAACATGCTTGTTCAATGGATTCTTTTATTGTTGTACCCCTAGTTTAATTAAGAGAATCTCCATCTTTGAAGTAGGATCCAAGAGCTCCAAGTTAGCAAATGTTCATGGTATGGTGAATCAAAGAAAATATGGTTGTGATCATAATGGGGGACATGCCAACGTGATAGAAAATGTCTCATGTGAATTGAACGAAGTTCATCTAGAGTGTTATATCATTTAGACCACATCTCTATGAAAATAAGGTGATGACTCTAAAATAGGGTTTTGGAAAGACAGATGGGAAATATCCCTTTCTTGAAAGCATTCCCTCACTTGCAATGTCTTTTGTTCTGCATAATTCACCCATGTATAATTTCTTTACCATTAATTTCTTCTTCTCCAGATACCTGAATGCTAGAGAAAGCAATGACTTTTAGTCCTTGAACACTTCTTCTGGTGTTTTTCCTCGCAAATCCCACTTTCAATTCCTACACTATCATATTTGATAAGGAAAAGATTTCTTCCCGAGAAGCCAATATGCAACTCTAAAGCTTAAGTAGAACTTTTATCTGGATTGCAATTAACAAGTTAACACAAAAAACACTCTCTTGACCTGTGAATTGAAGAAATCAAATCTGGCTTCCCCCTCACTGGTGTAAGGGTTCAAAACTAAGAAGTTACCGACAAATTCTAATTGATGATGACATAGAATCATTTTTCATAACGCATTCTAGTAAGAAGAGAAGATAGGATCTTCAAACAAAACAGCATCAACTGCAAAAACACATTTAGCGCCTTAACATCTCCACAACACAGTCCTGACCAGTATCATACCTATCCCTCTACTAGTCTCCCTCATTTCCCCTCTTCATTTAAAAACCTGTGAGTAATTCCTCTGAACAGCAATCTCTTTTATATATCATTCTACTTCTTAACGTGTCAGCTGTAGGTCTAAGGGAAAGTCTCAAACGTCTCATGAGAAAGGACTCCATCACTTTCTAAAATAAGGCATACTTCTAGGAAAGAACAAGAACTTCATTTATAAACAGCTAGATGCGTTCACATTTGTGCAACCATGCAACTAGGAGCTGACATTTTGTTGGACTAAACATCAATTCCCCATCACACATATATTATGATATTCAACACTCATTCAGCAACCAATCTCAACAGAGGATATAAAATTTAGATATTTAAGCATAACAATGATTGGTAAGCAAAGTCGCCATACTCAATGGGTTCTTTCAGATCATTTAACATCTTTGCAGCTTCCACCATCTTCCTTTTAGCATCATTTTCACGTTCTTTAGCTTCCAAGTATTCAGCCTTCTTCATATCATATCTAAGCCATGGCACTTTCTTTTTCATGGACTCTGCCTGCATAAAGAAAATAAAGGCATCAAATATTCTAACCAATTATAAAAATGATAGAATCAGGGGTAAGGACAAGCAAACCAAGATACCTTTTTAAGTAGTTCATCCCTTTGACGGACACGTTCAACATCCTTCTCAAGTTCAGCATTAAGGTCCTTTAGCTGTTTCAAAGTTTCTTCATTTTTCTTCACAGTCTGAAATGAAATAGGGGTAAGTGCGCAACATTTACTTTCAGGTATATCTGACAGCATTCCATATGCAAGAGCACAGTTACCAGCTCAATCTGCTTCAACGCACGGCTTTTATCAACAAGAGCACGGTGAAAGATTGGAAGTTGGGGATCACCGGTAGCCTTTTCGGTCTCTTCCAGAAGTTGCACAGGAGTTAATTTAGCAAATTCACAGACCCTGTCTTGGGGTAAAAACTATAAAATACAATGATACCAAACAAAGGGGGAAAATCAGTCAAACAAAGAAGCTAATATTAAAATCAATTAGCAGAATATTTGAAGCAACAGACTAATGGTACCAAATAAATCAGCCCCCCCCCCCACCAAAATGAATAAAAAGCATAAAATTGTGAGAAATTTCATGCATTTTAGATATACAAGTTCAAGAACACATAAGCTAAAAGATCAAATTATTTCATCATTCTGGTTTACTTTTGATTATGGAGCTGATTGTTTCAGTCCATAACCTCACTAGATCAATGTAGAACTACTAAATTTAGTGTTTTGCAAATATGAAATTTCAATCTTCAATCCTAAGTTTAACTTGGGAAATTTCACTTGTCACATCATGGTTGCCTATGGGTTGAGTAATAATAGTGATGTGAAACAGCAATGAGAAGAGCAAGAGAGAAGAGAAAGGCAAAGAGAAATGGCAGAAATAGGGAGAGGGAGATATAAGGTGATACTCAAATATTCATTCAATCGGCTAAAAAGTGATACAATGAGAAACCAAGGGCCAAGGGCTATTTATAGAGCCTTAATGAAAAGATAAAATTATAATCTAAATTAAGTTATCTAGATGATCCTACTCCTAAAAGATAATCTTATCTTTTTTTGAAATAAAGATAATGATGAAACAAAAACAATCATTCCTAAAACTTTTCTTCAGTTAGAGGTCTTGAGATTTCCATTACCCCCACAGGACTTGAAGGAATTCTGATCTAGAGAGGTTGAGAGCCGATATGACTCAAGCAACATGGGAAACAGTTCCCAAAAAAATACTAACAATTGGAAATTTTAAGTCAGCACCTTAAGAGTGACATGTGCACAGAAGACTCAAGATATAGCAGAGACTGCCTCCCTTGGCATATGGGCAAAAGACTAGAGATGGCAGAATGCTTCTTCACTCCTACACGGAAATCTAAAAAATAGCAAGAAACCTAAACATGCCAGCTAGTAGATGCCACATTACTAGGCAACAATCCCAACTTGAATGGCAAGATCATCCCATTAAAACGAGCAATGCTCATATTTCAACAACAGCATAGAAAGGAAGGAAATTGTATCATAAAATTAAAAATGCGTCCATAAAATGCTTTGATTGCATCTCTTTATACGTACTTGAGTCAAATTATTAACTTGGATGTTAAACCGTTGAATGACTTCCATCACATCCTTCTTGGGCACTACTTTTCCTGAAAGTAACACAACAATAAAGCAAATAAATATTTCACCACATTGTTTAAGTTTCTTGCAAGTATTTATCAGCACATGCATTTTTTCCCTCAGTTTTGCTTTTATGATAAACCAACACTCAGCATAGAAAAATAATATAAAGGGGAAAAATCTAAATTTTTTCTTAAGCAGGATTTATAAAAAAAGTATATAAATAAAAAGTAGATATTGACACCTCTTAAATACATTGTTAGTCAGTAGTTAGTAGTTACTAATTATGTAACCCCTTTCTTGCTTTGTCAAAACTAATATTTGAAGCTACCACTTCCTCAAATGGGTACCTAGTAAAATCCTCAAACCCACAATCCATAACCAACAAATCTTGACCTTTTATTCACGTTAACATCGATCAAATATGTAAATAGAATTATAGCATTCAATGAAGTTGATAGCATAAAGAAAAAAGATAAATAGAAAAATAAAACCTACCATTGAACAACCATTCAGACTTGTTGTTAGTGTTAATTTTCCGAATAACGGTGATATGCCCATCTTTACTATCCCCTCTCAGTGTAATCTTTATGCAACCTGATTCTTCTCCCCGCTTCACATATGATCCGATACTTGTTGCACGTCCCAGCAGCTGCAAAAAACAAAGTCTCAACCTTAATGTTCTTTGAGAGTAAGATATTGAGATTCCAATTCATGTGCTAGCCTGTATGAACCAACCTGAGGCTCACCCCCAAGGCCAAGTGCAATGGCACACACAAGAGAACTCTTCCCAGAACCATTGGGTCCAATAACTAGATTCAGACGAGGACCAGGTTTACATTTTAAGTAGTCAAAGGTCATAAACTTAACAAGCTCAATCTCGATAATGCTTCCGGGCATAAAATCATCTTCTCCCCTGAAAGAAAGAATAAAATTGTCCATTCAGCAATCATCATCTCATCGACCTTTAATCATATCCATTTAGAAATAAGGCATTCAATGATTGTGATAATCAAACAAAAAAAAAAACAGCTTAATTGATCAGATTTCACAAGTAAATGTGTGCGGTAACACCATGAAAAATAGAGCATAGCTCAGTTCAAACAAAAAACAAATACTAAATGATGATGACGCTGGTGAATTCAAACATCGCATCCCTTGAGTACCATAATGTGGGTGAACCATTTACTAGAGAAACCAAGTTATGGTTTAAAGAAGAAGAGGGGTTGCCCAAACACCACCACGCCCCCCCCCCCAAAAAAAAAAAAGATGCAACGACAGCACACAAAAAAAGCTAGTAGCAAGGTCAGATTTCCAACTAAAAACAACAGGGATATTCAAGTTCACAAATTTAATGGTTCTAGTGCTCTTTTTCCTGCACATCTACCCCAACCAACCAGAAAACTCAAGAAAATAACAGTGGCACAGTCCTAGAGTAAACAAGTTAAAAAACGAAAAGGGAATGAAGAAGAGCCGTCAGTCTTAATGTTGACAAACCTGGCAATTTTGGGACGCTTAGGACGAGGTTCAGCCATTTCGAAAAGGGAACTGGTCGTTTCTACACTCTTTCCGTCTATGTAGCTTCAATTTTTGCTTTTATCAGAAACCTTCATGCGTTCATGAACCGGTGAACCGAAGTCATGGCTAGGGTTCGCTCTGGACTAGAGAAGCAAGCTACAAGCTAAGCGCGAATGGAGAATTGGCGCCAAATTGGAATGAATTCGGACCTTGTGTCAGTTGGGGAGGGAAGGGTCGGATCTTCTCATGCCTCTTCGGGCGGCCGTCCGATCTAAGCGTTAGAAAAATGAAAGCATGTCCAGGCATACTTCTAAACCGTAAAGTTGGAATGAGAGTTACTGCCAATTCAAACGGCTCAAACTTGTTATCAAGTGCAACTTGTTGGTAAATTTGTTAAGGCAATTATTTTATTTTGAAAAAAAAATATCTTTAAATGTATGTTTAGCTTTTGGAAACACTTTGATAAACAAGATATATTTTTTTAGTGGAAAATAATTTTTAAAATGTTATTCTTATAATTTAATGAAATATTTCACATATTTTTTCCATGTACTTTTTCTTACTTTGGGGCATCGGGTTGTGCTCCGAAATTTTGTCCTAAAAAATAGTTATCATCAAGTTTCCTTTCTCTTGTACATGCAACTCTTGTATGAATGAAACTTAATCGACAATTTTTGTTTAATGGCAATTATGGCGTCACCTGATAATTGTCCACTACGTTGCATTGTAATATTGGAAAATCCATGAAAAGTTTGAAAATGTTATTAGTCAAAGGTATCCTGTAATAATTTTTATACACAAAAAAACAGAGTAATCTATAAGATTTTGTACATAAGTCACACCATTCAAAGTTACATCTTTCTAATTAACAAAATTTTTAAGCAGGAGCTTTTAACCAATTTTTCCTATAAAATACAAATTAAATATTTTTATCTATTCATGTATTTTAATGAAATAGATTTTTTATTTTTTTATAATATCAATGAAATCTTTATGATCATTATAGGAGAATTAATCATTTGGTCCTCATGCTTGGTCATTGTAATTTTCTGTTTTTTCCTGTGCTCTGAGTATTAGCTGATCGTATTACTTTTTCTGGTTTGACTTTACATTGTTGATGAGCACCCACTGGGCATATTCAGTAGTAACTGTTTTTAGCCCATTTCCTTTTTGACTGCATAATCCTTTCAACCATCTGATTAACTGTTCTCAGTCTCACAAATGCTCTTTTCCATAACTAAATCCTAGTCCCTGTAGAAAACATTCTTTTTGTTATTTGTCTTAGTTCATTATAGTATTGACTGCTAAATGATTCTCTCTATTAGCGATTAAAGATATTTTTTTAACATAATGTATTATCTATGTATATAAAAGAAGTTTTGTCTCAACTTACGTAAACGTATTTGTATAACTTCTTCAAAAACAGGTTGTATTTAAAGTTTAAACCTCTCGTCACAAGACCTCAAGCAATTGACTTCTGCTTTCTCCTTCCTACTGATTGGTTTGTTAACTGTGGATAAAGCAGAACATTTGATTGAAATAGCAATCAAGAGAGATGAAAGAATGGCACCAGCATAATAATTAGATACAGATACAATAATGATGATTGGCATAGCATTACACAAAATCAAATCAGCCCCTAAAATTAGAACTCGGCACATGATTCCCAAAAAATGATCAGCCAGAGGGTTCTTTCACAGGAAATAAATAGCCAATAAAAACTACAACCTAATAAACATAATCTTCTGGCTATAAAGAACAAAGCTTTGATAACTACATACACCTAAAACAATGAATTGCCCCTCTGGAAAAAATAAAATAAAATAACCAAGTCAGTTCCATTAGCAGAAACCGGTGACGATTAGAGATCCGACTTCCGAGCAAGATCCACCCCCCCCCCCAAATCACTTCACTGTCTCACCATTATAATTTCTTGTGGAAAGAAATTCAAGTCAATTCAATCTAAGGATAATATGCCAAAAGATACACATAAAAATCAAATAGATTATGTGTATCTTTATGACTGACTCAGTTTATCCATCTTTTAATAGCAAGGATCTACCCAAGAATTTCCTTCTTTGAATTATGCTAATCAGGAATACCGATGGCAGCAAATTAAAGGCTTGATTGAAGAAATGACTTGGGATCAAGACCTGCCTGGCCTAGATGATTCTTTTATGTCATAATGCATTTTTCGTCGTCGTCGTCATCATCTTCATGGGTTTTCTGATTCTTGTGTCTACGATATGGTCATAATATGGCCTCTGCGATCCCAAGCTTGCCACTGAGGTATAACTGTGAGGGAATATCCCATTTGTGGAGTTTGGAGACGGGTTCTGGTTGTGACAAGCTCAATGAACCTGTCAATGCTAGTAAGGGTTCTAATAATAAAGTTTGGTTCTCACTTTTTCTTTCCTTCTCTTTCCTCATTTCTTCTAGTAACTCTTTGCTGGTGTCAATACCTGGTGTAAACATTCAGGGGCAATAAAGCTATGTTCACAATTCAGATCGTTTTGAGGTTGTACGTTTATTACTGCTTTTAATTTGGCAGAGCAAATTTAACACAAAATTAATGTCTTACCTGAGAGGTATCCACCATGGACGTAGCCATTAAATTTTTCGCTTGTGTGCTCTCCAGTAAAGAAAATGCGACCGACCGGAGCCTGAACCATCCCAGAACCAACAAATAAGCAAGCGGGAAAAAAAAAAAAGGAGTCTTCTTTTGTGTTTAGATAACACAAACCACTAAAGCACAAAGCGATGTGTTATGAGGCCTGTAGAACACCAAGCTATATTATGTAACTTATCTTAAATCAAGGAAAAAAGTATATTAACGGTAATGTGGACAAACTCATGACTTGTCATTTTCGGCATTTATTCCATTGGGTTACATGAATAATTAGATAAGTTACATAATACTAAAACCAGAATGACGAGAGTGATCATTAATTATAATAGCCAGCTGGTATGTTCCAAGTGGATATCCACTTTGTCTTCACAAGCAACTTGAGAACAGAACATATTAAAGTATATCATGCCTTGATAACTCAAGAAAGGAACAAATCCAAATCCAAATACTGTAGTCAACGCGAAAAACAAACCTGAATATTACGCACAACTAGCGGGTTAGAGATAATGGGGTAGTTGCTGTAGCTGCCACGCTGGAACCTATTATTCCACCAGCGGGGAACAAATATATCAATGGCATCTGGTATGTTGGGTCCAAACATATCCTTCAGAACAGCCATGGCTTCTTTTAGGGTCTCTTCATCAGATTGAGCTTCTACCCGTTTCGATTCCTCATTTGTCAATGTCACAACCAAGATGTGGGAGCCAGGGTAAGCATTGTCCATGTGCTGATGACAAAGCAGCAAATCAGCAGATAATCGAGAAGATTTTGATGAGCAAGTACGGTGAATAGATAATTCAATCTCAAGGCCAATTACAAAATATTTCGATTCCAAATGCAATTATTATTTACGGTAATGATAGATGCTCACATTCAAAGTCAATGCATATATTGATAAAAAAATGAACGCAAATATTCCGGACTGTACTTAAATACAATAGCCAAGTAGTGTTGGCTTTTTGGTCATCTAATGATCTAAATCAATTTTCTCCTACTAAATTAGCATTTCCTAGCTTTGAAATATTGACATATTACTTAGTATTCTAAACAGACAAAAAAAACAACTATAGAGGGAAAAGGTAAGAAGTTCCCATCACGAAACCAATACAGATTACCCCAATAAAATGCCAACATTACACACAGCATCGGGGAATAATGTGCCACAAACCAATAAAAAAAGTAAAAAATTCAATATACGCCATTATCCCTAAAAGGATATAATTAATCACATAAGACAAATCGAAATTGTTGCAGCTAAGAATGTTCAAAACCATGTGCTCTTCTACAAAAGTCAAATTTACAACTTTAAATTAAAAATCAGTAGTCTCGGAGTGTCTGGCTCATCTTAAGCGAAGATTTGGATTTTGGATAATTAAAGTTAAATTAAATCTCCATATGAAAACAAAAAGGATATTTGAATCGATTAGCCTTTGGCCTTATTATCTTGAATTCTTGGCCAATAGTAATAGGAAAACTAATGAGAGGTAGATACAGACAATAATCTGATTAAAAAATTTAATTTTTAACCACTTAAACCTTCAGCATAGAATGGAACTCTCGTTAAAAGCTCCCAAAAGCACTACAGAATATTGGAGTCCAACGATGAATGGGCAGACTAGAACAAGTGCAACAGCTTCGATTTCCCATTACGTGAGAAACTGACTTTTTTCGATTACAGAGAAACTGATTTTTGAATATATAAATGCGAGAAACAAAATAGACATGCAGAGTGCAACAAAATAGTGTGAAAATGACACAGCTGGCAACAATAAAGGAGAGTTTCTGCAAACCTGCCAAAATGTGTAATAGCCTCTCCGCTCGTGAGCATAGATGAAGAATTCCTTCTCGGGGCCACTTGGCCAGAACTTATCAGGAAACTTCAGAAAGATTTTAGTGTAGACCATCACGTCACATTTTTCTATGGCTTCCATTTTCCACCTCTGTTTCATTGTTTGTATTAAACGTAGTAGCGTTAAAAAAAACCGAGAAGTATTATGTGTACAACAAAACCAAACATATTAGACGTGTCAAAGATTTCATATTAATATACCTGGACACAGACATAAACAGTAAGAGCATAACTCTAATAATCATGTGAATTTGTTGTTAGTTAGCGGAGAAGAGATTCTTCTCAGATGCTACAAAAATAATCTATTCGATACTATTTCGAAACTGCAAAAAAATGTCATTATGTCTAACATTATTACAGCATAGAGGTTATAATCTAAGTTTTTTAAAGTCACACAAAAAATTGTATTGTTATTAATATCAAATCAATTTTTTATTATAAGTATTTGCGTCTACTAGTACAAGTAATAAAATTTTTGGGCAAAAAAAGTAAAATTAAAAATTTTAAAATTAAGACAATAATTTGTTTATTAATGACCATAAATGCAGGTTGGCACTATCCTCCGTCCACGTGGTGTCCAATTTGTCCACAGTTAAAACTTAAAAGGGCTAACATTAGACCTTCATCAGCGAGACTGTGGGTCACCTATACCGGGGATCAAGCAGTCCGTGGTTTTTGGAAAAGGACGAGTCCTCGAAATCATATTTTCTTGCGTCATCAATCAGAGAGCTCATTTATTACGAGACCTAGCTATCCCTATGTTTTGACTTTACCAACTAGATGGCCATAGTCCTATTAAAACCGTGGACCACACCTCAATACCGATATGAATTAAAGCGACGGAAACTCCTAATTTGGGAACACACCAAAGCAAAAGCAAACCCTACAGATTCCATCGCGTTGGTTCATAGTAGATGTATTCCTATCAGATAAAAATTGAACTTCAGTAGTTCAGTCTCCTGCCTTCAGGGAGAGATCTCGTGAGTCTGGTGGTGATAGTGCTATGTTCTATGTTTTACTATTAAACTCATCTGATTTTAATTAGTGAGCTACTAGATGCAGCCTGCTCCGTTCAATTTGCTTAGACAATAGTGGTAGAGTAGACTTCAGCTTAAAAAACAAAATTTTATAGGATAGACTAGATTCCCATTTTGATGTCCCCCAGGGCCGTAAAAAGATCAGGGTGATGAGTGATGACGAGCAGAGTCTCAGACTCAGGACCGATAACTGAATTCCACGACATCTCTGATAGTAATTGTTAGTAACAAATGATGATAATGGGGGCTCCTGGGGATGGGAGACAGAAAGAACCGGAGGAAAGTGGAGACTTACAGGTAACGGTGGGTTAAAAGCAATGAGGTCGCTTTGGAGAACGCCAATACTAACAGATAGAATCACGTAGTCAGCCTCGAAAATGCAGCCATCCTCCGTTATTACAGTAACCCCACTTCTCGAGTGCTGCAATTCCCGGACGACCTGCATGACACCATGCAAAAAGATTCAGTCAGATATTCAGCCTAATGTAATCATCGAATTAATGTGTCAGAAATGAAGGTTCTTCTGCTTTTGTTATTTATGTGCATATCAAATAATTTTTTTGCCAGCTATCTAGCTTTGTTGATACACAAATAGCATAATCTAATTTTAAAAGTACTATTAATCCAGTTTTACACTCAAATGAATGGTACGACCAACTAAAATAATATCCAGGCCTCAGACCCCAAAAAAAAAAGTCACGTAGTATGAAGTAAACGAAATAGTACTGTACAAAGGGATAAAATTCCACGTGATTCTCAATAGTCAAAGCCAAAAGAATCTGTGAACTGTAGAATTTCGAATCAAGATAGATGAATTCGGAAAAGAGATTCTTTTTTTCTCAGAAGTCAGAATAAAGCTAGTATCGACAAGAACAAAGCCTTATCCCAAAATTTAGCTTAAAAAAGGTAAATTACGACAACCATAATTGTAAAAATCTAAAACAAAGCGCATTAGTTTCTCGTCTTCGAGCAAATGAAGGGGGCCTAATCCAGTGAGAAACGCTGAGGTTAAAAACAGAATGGAAATGAGTATAAATACTGAGGAGACTTCAACTCTTGAATCATTACCAGGGCAACGTGACGCGTGTATGTGTGTAAAACACTTAGACCTCCGTGTTTATTGTTGCTGTGTCAATTCAAATAGTGTGCACGGTTATCGAAGTCATGACTTTGGGGCCCATGACTTTATTATATGTAAAAGACTTGAAAAAGTGTAAACAGATATCAAAAATAATGTTTGGGGGGTTGGTTGTGTTCTTCAAAAGGTTTTCGTTTCGTCATTTGGCACATCGCTATGTATATAAGCCTGTTGTAACCATTCAAAGTATAGTACTCCACTACGCAGTTGGTGTCTGCCCACGAGCAACCAGCAGTTACTTCAGATGATGACGAAATGCATTCAAAGGAAAAAAGAACTCTTGAAAACAGTCCTACTAGCTATTAATCCACCAACACCAGTGGTCTGTGACCATACCACTATCAAAGAGAACAGTAGCTGGATTTTGACCCAAATTAACATCACGTCAACTTCCACTTCTTAATTATTTTTTAAATATTTTATGCTTGTTTGGATTGGCAAGTAAACAAAATAAAAATACACAAATAAAAGTAAAATTAAATATATAAAAACGGAAATTAAGTAATTTTTGCAATGTAAAATACAGAAATTTACTATACATCTTCATTTATAATAGATTAGAATGAGTCAAATTCCCTCTCCCTGACTCACTGCATTTCCTAGAACCGTTTTCAATCAACATGATTTTTTATAAATGTAAAACTGTGGATGAACTATGATGGTTTTCATATCCTTGTCCAAAAGATTATCTGGCTCACACAGTAATTAAATATATAATTATACATGTTGAAATCCAAAGTAAAATTATTTGTGAACGGAAATATAATGTGATTTATCTCATAGAAACTAAACAGTCAAAAGCTACAAAACGTACGAGTGACAGATACTTATCAAATATAATAACAGAAGCAAACATCTTTTGAAAAGTCATTATCTGAAAAAACTCCAAAAGTGGGTCAATCGAGCTTCAGTATTCTAAGAACCAAAAAAAAATATTCAAAGCAGGGGGGCATGCAAACGAAAACAAAACTTTAAATTTTTATTTTCAACCGTTTATTTATTCCGCTCCCAGCAAATGACGTAGGGCAAACAGACAAGGAACTTTTTTATGTCAATATATCATATTATTCATAATCCCGATTCATAAACAAATAAAATTGAAGGTACTTCAGTATAATAGAATTTCTTAATTCAGTATTGTTTGAAACATTGGATTAAAGAATCTAACCAGAGAAAACAAAACTCGGTTCATATAGCGTAGAAGGATTCAGAGGAGAAATAGTGAAAGACAGAGGGCGGGGCCCGCAATACTTTCCTCCCCAACATTCAGGAGAAAATGTAGAAATGACGTACTAACAACAGGCGGATAAGACGAGGAGGCTTGCATTGCATTTTGCATTCCGAACTTAATCATGATGAGAAATTAAAAAAAGAGTAAATTAACTAAATTTCACCATTTAATAAAGTGAACTCAATTATGTCGGAGTTTTAAAAACTTTGAATCTTAAAGATTCCATAAATTTAATATTTTATTTTCATTTAACATTTTATTTAATATAATGTTATCATACAGATGGCAAAAAAATATAACGTTATCATATATTTTATCTAAAACACAAGCTAAGAATAACTTATTTTGAAATAATTATGTTTATTTATCCAAATTTTAGACATAATTGAATTAGCCAAAGGACTAACTTAAGTACCTTGTTGAGTTTGAGCCGACTGTCCAAGATTACACCCTCTGAAGTGAAGAGAAAATCTTCGGCCATTCTATAGAGCAGATGTTCGTACCCGCGTTCATCGGCAACTAGAAATTCTCTCTCCCCGAAATCTACGTAAGTAGAAATTGGCTCCACTTCTGCGTCCAAATTCCCAGTCTATTATTCATCTTATCTTAATAAAAAGAAGGGTGAGAAACAGCCAACGGAAACACAAGGGTCACCGAGAACTTATTTTATGGTGAAAAGATGTAAATGCGTAAAACAAATTCATTAAAAATTAAAAAGCATCAGCTGAGCTGGAAAAGATTTGAGGATTGAATAATTTGACTAGCTTACAGCCCCACAGATCTCAAATTCTTTTGATATCTTGTTCGTCTCATGTGGAAGAGAAACGAACAGTAAAAACAGAAACTCGATGTTGAAGCTGTGAACTGACCTGCCATTTCGAAATCATGAAGGATAAAATCAATGGCAAGCTCTATTGGAGTCTTTGGCGACCTGAAATGAAACATTTGAAAGCGATATCAGATTAAGAACAACTAGCTAACCAATCATATACTAACAACCAGCCACATTAGCTTACGAAGGAGGCTCTGTTATTTTGTTGACCTCGCTACCGTGATCGGCATCCTGATTCTTCAGCTTCTGAATCGCCGAGTCCACTGCCTTTTTGTAAGAGTCAGCGGCGATTCCACTAGAAAAGATTTTCCCGCTGCAACTTTGCGCAAATTCAGTTACATTCACTAACAGAATGATTTGAAAATGTATACCAAAACCACAATCGTGAACAGTAAAAGGAACGAAATTAACGGAAACGACTATAACACTCAATGCGCCACTGTATCGGAAATTATCGGAACAGGCGACTCGCCACCACGGCGAATAAAAGACGAAAACCGGCACAAAATTGCGCCGGCAAGGTAATGGGCAAATAGAAGCGGCGGGAATAGCAAGGTTAAGCTATTTTCTCAGACCTGCGATCATAGATATTATAGCGCGCATTGCTGTAATCAGAGAAGCAGGTTCGGAGGCCAGATTTGGCAGCGAGTTCCCAAACAGGATTAGACTCTTTACCACCAACTCCGGCGATCCAACCAGCTCCGAGCTCCACCGACACGCCTCCGAAATTTTCCTTCCGGATCCTACCGCCAATACGGTCGGAGGCCTCCAGAATCACCAGGTCTTCTATTCCGTTCTCGGCCAGCACTTTCGCTGCAGAGATGCCTTTCGTACAGAGAAACTAAAATCAGAACAAAATGAATCACAATAACCGCATGGTCAGAGATGAAACGAATGATCGGCA
>JANTPZ010140487.1:0-12811 GCA_025593235.1 Vachellia pachyceras | reverse complement strand
TATTGTTAAACATGTTAACATTGACGGTGAAAGTTGATTAACTTAGCTATGAGTGTGTGACTGTCATACTTAACATTTTTAACATTAGGGTGAAAGTGCCCTATTTTAAATCTTCTGAGTCAAAAATGGCTACCGACAACTTCCGTGTGCCCAATACCCATCCACAAAAACTTTCAGATTATTTTACCCCTTTACCCTATAATTAATTAAGGGTAAAAATGAAAAATGCATGCATTAAATTTTTAGAGAAAGAAAACTTGTTACTTATGGAAAAAAAAAAGAAAAACTGGATTATATCCCTTCAACATTGTCATACCTTACTTTTAGGCTATATTTTAGTCTATTCTATGTGCATCAGAACCACTTTAGATGAATAAGGTACTATAAAATCAAAACTGAAATTTTTGTTTCATGGTACTATTCCTTTAGCAAAATATCTTAGTCAGATTCACATCTTAACATTATCAAAACATTGATAAACGCTCATTGCCTCATGGGCGTTACATCAAATAAAAGTGTAACTACATTGCTAAGTTAGAGAATAACTAGACATATGTTCATTCAAACATAAAACATATACATAAACTTTTTGGATTGCCAATGTCATCCTCAGTCGTGCTCAAACACAATGCCCTTGCCCTTAGGAGTACTTGTTCGTGCTATATGATTGAAGGAATGGTGAGATTTTGGGAAATCTCAGTAGCAACAACTTTTCTTCATGTTAAATATGCAAAGCTATAGTCTAATGCATGTAAAAATAAGCCATAAGAACAAAACCTTAAGCATATCCATGCTGAATTAACAGTAAGCTAGTGCACATTCCCTTAGCAGATAGATAATTAGTCGTGCACATCTAGGGCAATTAGCTACTCTGCCATCTATTTGCTGCATCACGGCCATAGAAATATTCATAACATTCATGCAAGGAATTTTTCATGTTCTCATGTCTATCTATGGCAACATGGCACAAACAAACATGCGGCAACAATGCATAATAATATGAGAGGAAAAGAGTCATTACCTAATGTTCTTTCTTCCTTTTTACCTTATTTTCATTCCTTTCCTTGATAGCTCCTTATTGGGCTTAGGCGTGTGTCACGGTCTGCCTTTTATACAAAATTTAGAGTGCATTACATTCACCTTACTTACAATTCCATAACTTAGCCAGTTATTCCCCTAATCCCCACTTAACCTATGATCTAGTCTTATTCCTTATAAACTTTGGAAATTCATAACTTGATGTAGAAAACTCCAATTGAATTTTTTCAAGTCTCTATTTAAAGCTCTTCCAATACTCTATCCATGAAAAATAATAACTAGTCATCATATTAGGCACACATACAAAATTCAAGCACAAAGACTACTATTCATCAGATAAAAACTAGAACTTCCAATTTCCTTGCATAAGATTAAAAAATTCATAACTTTCATTGTACACAGCCGATTAATGTTTTCTAGGACTCATTTTAAAGATTGGGATGTTTATTATGTGATATTAAAATTTCGTGGGCAGAAGAGACCATTTGCCTTAGTTTAGGTTTACCCAAACATCAGTACTCAAATTTGTAACTGTTTTGACTTTTGTGCCTAATGCTTCTAAAATTAGTGTTTCACTTATACCCTACGCAATTTTTGATTCTAAACACATTGGGAACATCAAAATAAACAAATTCTCACTCTTTCCTCATGCCTTGTTCAGACCGAAATCTTTCAAATCCAACCACAATACACAATCAACTTCCAATCCTCACCAAAACATGTTAAACTCTTACGCTATCATATATAAACCATTTATCATGCCATTTCAATGATCTTAACATCATTAAAATACCAAGAACACATCTACACCAAATCAGGGCAGCCAATAGAAAATCAAGAAAACCTAACCAAATACCAAAATACTTGGTTCAAATCAAAGCCCATACTCCCCTCTTTCCTTTTCTAGAGCCTGTTCTTGATTCTTCCAATCTCTACATTTCTTGGGCAGAACCAAACTCCTCTTTCCACAAAACTAAAATGTATAAATGTTTCTCTTGATGAGAGGAACAAGTTTTATGAAGGCACTTTGAGCTAGAAATGAGGTTTTAGGGGTGATTTTGCTTGAAGACTTCTTTCTCTCTCAAAACCGACTTTGGAAGCTTGAAGATGGTCTTAAATTTGTCTATCTCTTTCCTTTCCTTGCTGATAAAAAATGCAGCAGATGGAGAGGACATTTTGGTGGTTAAATATGTATTTAATTAAATCAAGTTTTACTTTTAATCCACCAATGATAAACAACCACATATACCCTTATTTTTTTCCTTTTTCTTGTTGACTTGTGCATAAATTCTCTTCCTTATTTTCAGATCCAAGCACGTCCTCATCCATCATATTTTGGGCTCAAATTGGGCTCTTGGGTGATATAAGTGTGTGCTTGACCAATTTCGCTCTAAAATGGATCCAAGAAGACACTACTACAAAATATACTTTTTACTACTGTAATTTGCGTCCTTTTTTAAAAAAAGGGAGTAAAAAGTGTAGGTGGTGGCATTTTTGAAAATTTTGGCACCTTAGGTGCCACCTACGGCGCCCTTTTCTCATAAAGGGCGCCGTAGGTGTCACCTAAGGTGCCAAAATTTTCAAATATATTTTGTAGTAGTTGCATCAGTTCACAGCACATAGCTCATCTTGCAACAGCCATAGCTCTCTCAATTCACCTTCAAACCTTGCTTATAATATATCAATAAAAAGCCCTGCAAGTCTACTTTCATAAGAAACAAGAATCAGATCCAAAGCCATTATGTAAAGAAAGTTATGAAAGATACAATAAGCAAAGGTCAGTGATAAGACGTTAAATTCGACCACCAACTTTAGAAATTTATATCTCTTTCATATGAAATTATTTGATGCTGTTTTTGGTGTCTATGAAACGCAATTTGAGTCTAGTTTCATATGAAATTGGTTTCACATCAATTGGAGTTGTATTTTGGGAGATATGGTCAAAATACCAGATGTATGTCAAGCTGTAAACAGAGTATACGGCGCCCCTTTTCAAAAAAAGGGCGCCGTAGGGGGAGCTACGGCGCCCCTTTTCAAAAAAGGGCGCCGTAGGGCGCCCCTACGGCGCCCCTTTTCAAAAAGGGCGCCGTAGGTCGCCCTACGGCGCCCTTTATGAGTAAAAGGGCGCCGTAGGGCGCCCTATCGCACCCTTTATGACTAAAAGGGCGCCGTAAGGTTGTTTCGCGCCCCCTTTCAAATTCAAATCATCGTGTACGTGTTATTTAGTGCTCTTCTCTCTTATTTTTCAAATCAACAGCTCTCTCTTGATGGCATTGCTGCTCCTTCTTCTACAAGTACGCCATCTCACTCAACGCCGCATGGGTGTAAGTTATATCTTTCACTCCATCGTACATAGGAGCTTCGGATTTTTTGCTCACCTCCTTCACAATCTTCTTCTCCACTTCAGGGTGCTTCAACCTGTCAATGAATCTACGCAAAGTCATATCTTTTTGGGCTTGCTATAGCAGTTGAGCAAAGAAGAAGCAAGATGAGTTGTGTTCATATTTCGATCTCGTTGCTTTCTTCCTTCTTCCTCAATCCTCTACATTAATTCGTTTCTTTCTCCGTTCGAAGTAGAAATTTAGTTCCATTTTCAATTATTTTTTCCTAGGTTTGTAAATTTGTATAGAATCACACTCTGGGAAATATCATGGACTGTTTTGCTTGATTTTTGATATAAATGTGGAACGAAATATCATGCAGAGAAAGTTAGTTCTTGATTTTGCCCTTTCTAATAGACTGAGACATGGGTCTCTTCTTGATCTTGCCCTCAACAAGTTCTCTCCTTAGTTCACTCTTTCAGATCTAGTCTGGTCATGACTATGAAGCAATATGGATTTTTTTTTAAAAAAATATTCATGAGCTACGGCGCCCTTTTTTGGGAAAAAGGGCTCCGTAGGCCGTAGGTATGTACCCTACGGCGCCCTTTTTTTGAGAAAAAGGGCGCTGTAGGTAACATACCTACGGCACCCCATTTCAAATATAGGGCGTTGTAGACCTTTACTTACTACGCCCCTCACATTTGCGCCCCCTTAAAAAAGGGCGTCAATTGGGTTAAAAATAGAGCGTAAAAAGTACCTTTTGTACTAGTGTTTCTCCCAAGATTTTGCCTTTTTTAATCTTTGAGTGTGTTTTTTTGGAGTAGAGCTAGGTGTGATGCCTCTCTGCTTCTGGATTCCACTAGAAGAACCCTATCTGAGAAGGAGACAGACCAAAGCTTTGGCTTGAGGAACTTGAGGCCGTTCTCGTTTTTTCCCCTTCGCCGGAGCTGTTGCTGGTCTGTTGGTTATCGTCGTCATTCACGGCGTAATGAGTTGGAAGTCTGAGTCGACAACAAAAAGTGAGGTGATGCCATGTAAGCAAGCCATAGCAAAATGGGCCAATAAACATTGACCGTTACAAATCCATTACCTTGGGATAAAATCAATACGAAATAAAACTTTTGAGGCACTTTTAAAATAAAAAAAATTTTGGATACCCAGTAATATTTTACGAAAATTCTTGGATAAAAATGATCATTAATCTTTTAATTTAATTCCTCTTTATATGATAAATGACTTTAAGGGTATATCTCTTATTACCTAAGTGACACTTGCGAGTAGTTAGATGAAATTCTTTATAACTATATCCTTGAATTTTATAACATATGAACGTCCCCTCTAAGGAGTTTCTGCATGGTTGGACTATTCGGATAAGAAAGATTAAAGGAAAAAAAAATCTTGTTCCTACTACAATAATGCTACTTATTATTATAAACCAACTTCCTCATCAGAAATTTGTTAGGATTAACATAATATTTGATCATTTAAATCTGCCCTCATTTTGGTTTTAATTTTTGAAGTTTGAAAGTTGTGGTTTTAGTCCATCAAGGGATAAAAGAGTTTAAATTTTTTATTGGGTTATAAAAATCAATATTTAAAATAAAATGAAATTTAAAGGACTAAAACTAAAATGAGAGTAAATTTGATGGATTAAAAATTGCATTAATCCAAATTTTTATCTCTTATATTTGAGGACGATCATAACTTGAAAATAAATTGCAACTCTCTGAAGAATCTGCCGAGGGATTTGGTTATAGGCCTCAAGCAAATTCCTTATCAAAACAACCTGCAACATCTTATCCACTTTAATGCCATTGGTGAAGATCTTATTGCTTTAACTAATTAATTTCTTCTGTGATTTTCATTTATGTATTGCAGATGATATTTCTTGCGTTTCGAACTATAATACCCTTATTTCATAAAACGGGAGATTATTATGATGTATTTTTTTATTTAAACTCATGAACTGTTTTTTACTTCAAAAAAAAAAAAACAGATCAAGCTTAACTGATTGGTGGTAGGTGAGGATGGAATTAATTAGTCATTGGTCCACCATGAATTCTGGACATCACAAATATACTTTCAATTACGTAGTGGTGCACAAATATTATCTCGTACAGTGAAATTCTAAAGATATATACAAGTTCCAATTATTGCTCTCCCTAGTGCTTCTTGACTCTTGTGGCTCTTCGCCCATCAACCATAACGAAGTTTCTCATAGCTGCTGCATAAAGCAACGTCTCTATTGGTTAACCTTCTTCTCTCCACTCTCACTTCACTCATTGTTTTTCATTTTTGGATGGTGACAGTAAAACCAAACCTTTAAAATATTGAAAAGACAAATCGGGTTAAATATGCTTAATCTCGTATCAGATTCAGTTGACCAATTATGGGTACTGAAATTTGATGAAAATACAAGAATGTCTTGAAACTTGAAAAAATTGGGATTTCCTTTATCAAATGTTCATTACTACCTCTGGAACTTGAAAAATTGGGCTCCCTTACCTAATGTTTATTACAACTTAAGTGTATTGAATTCACTACTAGAAAAATGTCATTCCGTCACTAAATGGCTATTTCCCTTCACTAAAACGAAAGTCGCTAATAGTTTCTGTCGCTAAATAGAAATTTTTTGAAGGAAACTAGCCATTTAGTGATGGATTTTTACGTCACTAAATGTCATTTTTCTGGTAGTAGTGATTGCAACTCAAGTATATATAATAATCAATCAAGTATAAGAAATTCTCTTATTTGAATATTACTATCTTGTAACTTGAAAAAATTAGGAATTCTATTACCAAATGTTTATTGCAACTTAATTTTATCGAATTGCAGCTTAAATATATTTATAATAACCAATTAAGTATAGGAAATTTGCTTATTGGAAATTAGTTGCTTAGTTCATCCAAGGCATTATTGTATTTATGTAAAATTTCAATATACATAATTGTATATAACATTATAAATGATGCAAATCATTTTAAAATGTAATAGATATTGGTTGATAAAATGAAAAAAAAAGACTTACATTTAGGATCAAAATTCACTTCTAAACCTGAAGCTACGAATTTAGGATAGAACCATATCGCCCTCATTACATAAAAAGCCACCAAGACTACACCCACTAGCTAGTGTCTATGCCATTATGAAATATTGTGCCATTATCCATATTGGAGTCTTGAAGGTGTTACTCTGGTCCAGACCAATACCTGCATTTCCATATTTGTTATCATTACCATTACCACTACCACTACCACAATACTGATCTTATCACCAAAGTTATCAATATCATAATCACGTATGCCAAAAATTTAATATACGCATACATGTGAGTGTTCAGTGTTATATATATATCGATATTGATACGTACATTTTGTTTCCTTCATTTAATATCTTTTCCAACATTTCCTAATTAATTTCACGGTTTTTGTCACTATCTTTTCTCTAAATATTTAATACTCTTATTAAAAGTAGGGTATTTTTGGGAAAGTGATACACAATTTTTACATATACTAATAATTAATGATTAACTAAATTAGTTTTCTTAATCTTCATGAATTATTTAACTTTAGGACATGATTAAATAAATTAGTTGAGTATATGACATTTGAGAACAAAAAAGAGATAATTAATTTGAGAAATTTCAAATTAGGACTAGAGGTACATTTATAATTTGAGTTAAATAAAAATTTATTAAAATACCATTTTACTAAAATATTATCATTTTCCATCCATAATAAAAGATTAATATAAGTCACAAACTAGTGTTACTAATTTTCTTTTAATTGAAACTTACTGGAACTAGTATGAAAGTCATACTCTATTTATAATTATAAAATTCAACATGATTAACTTCTTAAAACAGCTATTAATTTAATTTTACTAGCCGACTCGAATTAAGTTCTAATTTATATGAATAGTCAAGGAAAATTTAAGTGTTTTTGCCTAATTGATTTTGACTTTCTGGTCCGTTCACATGACAAGGTATCGTCCTTGGCCGACAATTTAGGAATTGTAATCTTTGAATATAGACAAAGTGTATGAATTACATTTTTCATTATGTAACGTTCTATGGAGCTACTCCAAGCCCACCATACTTGACCCTCAGCTAAAATGATGGAGCCTATAATAAGAGAGTGGAATTATTATCATCATGCACTGAATTCCTCCTTTTTCTAAAACTATACAAGATTGATATCTTAAATTAAGTTGTTATTATTATTTAGTATTAGATTATTATTCAGTCTAAACACGCTCGTTCCGACAATCTATTGGCTTATTATTAGATTATTTCTTTAAAAATATTTTAGATTATAAAGAATAGTGTATATACAACTTGAAGTTGAAAGACATGAGATGTTACTTTCAAAGATCCCACTTCTCAATTAATGTATCATGCATGTGACTTGTACCTTTTGTCCGCTCTACAATCTTGTCTTGCCGAACTCAGGCCGAGCTCCGTACAATTCGGATGATTTTCTCGTAGTGCTTGCATGCTCATAGCTAGGTTGATTTGTCTTTGGAGAGATATAAAACGGGGTGACAGAGAGAAAATTCTCAATACTTGCAGCTTTTGTTATTTTGATATATGCCAAACATGAGAAATCCTTCTTCCTTTGCTCTCATCATCATACTTCATTGCTTCATCATGACCTCTTTAGCTTGGAGTGAGAATGGCATCACCACTGATAAATCTGTACTTCTTGCTTTTAAGTCCTTCATCGCTTCAGATCCATACAAGTTGTTAGCAAATTGGTCCATCTCTTCTTCCCCATGTGATTGGGTTGGTGTCTCGTGCAATGCTCATCATGGAAGGGTCAATTCCTTACGTCTCAGTAGTATGAATCTCATTGGCATTATATCTCCATGGTTAGGAAATCTCTCGTTCCTTGTTGAACTTGATCTAGGTAACAACGAATTTTATGGCCAAATACCGAAGGAATTGGTTCGATTGCATAGATTGAAGCTATTTAACTTAAGTTACAATAATTTTCATGGACGAGTTCCAGCATGGATAGGAGCATTATCTACACTTCAACACTTTGATCTTTGCAATAATAGTTTTAATGGATTTATTCCGCCATCTCTATCCAATCTATCAAGGTTGGAGACTTTGGATTGGAATTATAATTTAATTGAAGGGGCCATTCCACCTGAAATAGGAAATCTAAAGCATTTGAAGATCTTACGACTTTCAGTGAACAAGCTTTCAGGAGCAATTCCCCAAACAATTTCCAACTTATCTTCGCTTGAAAGATTGAGCTTGTCTTACAATACTTTATCAGGTATCTCTTAGATGATTTGTGGGATCTATTTTTTCTCTCTATGAACAAATCTATCAAGTAATAAAGTTGATAATGCTGACTCTTTGTCCTCAATGAATGACTTTCAAGGAGGCCTTCCAAGAGAGATTGGCAATCTTCAACAACTACGGCTAATATATCTTTCAAATAATCAATTTTCTAGCTCAATACCAACTTCTATATTCAATAGTTCAGTGCTAAAGTATATTGAATTTAACAACAATTATCTTTCTGGTAGCCTCCCATCAAATTTTTGTCTTGGCCTTCCAAAACTTACAAGACTTTATGCAAGTCAAAACAATCTGTCTGGTTCAATACCCTCTATCTGGCATCAATGCAAAGAATTATTAGAGTTAGATCTAAGCAACAATAGATTCAAGGAAGGAATCATTCCAAGTGGCTTAGGAAATCTGACCAACCTCCAAGTCTTAGATCTCAACGACAGCAGCTTGCAAGGTAAGAGGTTTAATTATATCCATAAGTTATTTTTCATCTTAATCAAGCTTTTGTCCGTATGTGCCTCTCACTCAAGCGCGCACGCGCACGAAGGCAGAGAATTGGTGCACAACATTTTTCATGGTTCTCCCTCCCTCCCTCCCTCCCTCTCTCTCTCTCTCTCTCTCACACACACACACACACAAAACCCGTGCGACTTATATTTTGACCGGCAAGACATGTACACACGCGTATGTATATATGTAGAAAACAACTTAGGTTATGTTAGTTATATCTATTAAATCGAGCCCATATGTGGATTTACAAGCATACACAAATATTTTAACAACTAATAAATACAAAATAATAATTACAAATATGAAAACAGGAAAATCCTAATCTACGTTGTAAAAGTTGATATTAAAATTCACACGTGTTTGTATTTATAAGTACAAATACATGTTAACAAGTAACAATAGTAAAATTATAAGTGTTTTGGAACTCTTAACCTAGTAGATATAACCAATTTGACCCAAATTTTCTCAATATATTATGACATTAAGAAGAAAATGGGACCATTTTAGATGATTTCATAACAATTTCTTGCTTCATTATGTAATTTTTATATCATTTTTACTCTTTCCAAACACGGGCCATGATCAAGTTCACGTCAACTATAAATGTCGTTGATAAGAGACTTAGCCTTTTACTGCTTTAATTTAGTGTAAAGTATAGATTATTTATCTGCTCATTATAAATTTTAAATAGGTGAAATTCCATTATCTCTTTTCAACATTTCTTCGTTGAGACAAATAAATCTAGGTCGAAACAGTCTACAAGGTAATATCCCAATATCAATTGGCAATTGGCTGTTTCTCGAAAGGTTAGATCTAAGTTACAACTCCTTTACAGGTATGCTTCATTCATTCATTCATATCATAATTATAGCTTTTCCAAGGTGTAATTTTTTGCTTAGAATTCCACTTGTTAAATGCCTCTTGAAAGTTGATACTGAAACCTAGGCTTAATAAGATCGATAAAAAGGGGAAAGAAATAATAAGCATGGTTTGGATTATTGTCATAATGGTAATGATGTTTATAATTTTTCTCACTTTTAATTTATAACAGGAGAAATTCCACCATCTCTCTTCAACAGTTCTTCCTTAACAGTAGTATCTTTAACAAGCAACCAATTAAAAGGTAGACTACCATCATCAATCGGTAATTGCACGTTCCTGGAATATTTATATCTAGAAGAAAACTCCTTAACAGGTATATGTTCAATCTACTTTGTCATGAATTTTACTCTTAAGCAAAATTTCATTTATCATACTCTTATTTGGTGTTTAATGTAAGGCATAATTAGAGAGCTGATATGAGTTCTAAATGTAAGACCTCTTTCACATATCAATTTTTTTTCCAAATTAACCCTATTGATATTCCCACAATAATAATCAAATAGAGGATGGTGGGAGGGAATTCAGAAAGATGATTATGATATTTTAGAAAAGCATGGCACATTAACTAATTTAACTAAATTTCTTAATATAATCAAATTTGTTAATTAGTAAAACATATCTGGGTATGGGCGAAAGCAAGCCTTGTTCCATGTTATCATCGATATTTCTGATTGAAAATACTTTAATTATTTAAATCAAAATAAAAAATTATTTTACGCTTATATATCTTGTATCAGAATCAGTTTTCTAAAACTTAGAACTGGGATTCATTTGAAAAATGCTTGCAAGACAAGGCATGTGGATTATACTAAAAAGGCGTATTAATAGTATAAAATTATCTTTTCGCTCACATTAACTTTTAAACAGGGGAAATCCCATCATCTCTCTTCAACATTTCTTCTTTAAGAGAAGTGTATTTAACAAGGAACAATTTAAATGGTCGTCTACCAATGTCAATTGGCAATCACACAATGCTTGAATATTTATCTCTTGGTGAGAATTCGTTTACAGGTATGATCAATCTACTCATCTATCAATTTTATGATTTAACGAAATTCCATTTATTATTTGCAAAATTTGTTCAAGGTGAAATTTATAAATCGTGTTTTTTTTCATAGGTGAAATTCCTCCGTTTATTTTCAACACACTTTCTTTGAGAGAGGTTTACCTTGACAGCAACCATTTTAATGGTAATCTGCCAGAAGATATGTGCCATCAACTACCGTTAATTGAAGTCTTTGGGGCTCTTAATAATCAATTAAAGGGAACTATTCCAAAATCAATAAGTAATTGCACATCTTTACTAGCCATATTGCTGGGGATGAACTCATTTTCAGGTATGCTCAAAATTATACACACCTTTCTATTTGTGTATTTTTTTTATATCTTCATCACACATTTTGATTTTTTATTGAAACATAATAATTTGAATAGAAATGATTGCAAGCTCTAAAATTGAATGATATTTTCAAACACACACGTACTTGATAATTCCTATCCTTCTTTCTATAAATTAAAAAAACTAGGACATACTTTTGTAATAGGGTATATATAAGTTAAAATTTGAGACATTAATTATATTGAACAGTATTTATTTGTAGTTTTATTAAATGCTCTCTAAATAAAGGTCACATGCTATATAATTCTTGCCCAAAAGGTAGTTAGAATTTTATATGACACGTAAGGAATGATAAGGAGATTTATGCAGACTGACATGTAATTACTAGAAGGCAACTAATTTCATACATGGATGAAATTAGTTTCCTCACTTTTCTATAAAATGAGACATTTGGAGTTTTCTTGTAATAGTCTGTTATATATTTACACACACAGCGCGCACACACAAAACATATTACCTGTTTTTTCAATTTTCTCGCTACTCTTTTCTATATCATATAAATGTTACCATCCATCAGTTTTTTTTGAGTGAATTATGCATCGGCTTTTTGTTTCCAGGGTTTATACCTAATGAGATAGGCAATCTTGATATGCTAGAAGAGTTGGATTTCTCAGAAAATGATTTCAAAGGGTCCTTTCCTTCCCATATATTCAACATTTCGTCATTGAGATATGTCTCACTTGTAAATAATTCCCTCTCTAGCTCTCTACCATCAAATTTGGGAATTAGCGTTCCCAGCTTGGAGAAATTGGAGTTGGGGCATAATCAACTTATTGGACAAATTCCAAAAAGCATCTCAAATGCTACTCGACTCAGCTGGTTAGATTTATCTTGGAATAAATTAAGTGGAGTTATACCTGATGTACTTGGGAATCTAACAAACTTGATGGCTTTGTATTTAGATGGGAATGGTTTGAATGGGTTGATTCCAAATACAATTAACAGACTAGAAAGCCTTCAACATTTAAGTCTTAGCAACAATAGACTGCAAGGATCCATTGTAAATGAATTGTGCCTAATCAAAAGTTTGAGTGAGTTGTATCTAGCCAAAAATATGTTTTCAGGAATGATTCCAAGTTGCCTCAGAAATACTTCTTTGAGAAAGTTGGACTTAAGTTCTAACAAATTGATTTCTGATATACCCTCTTCTCTTTGGAGTCTTGAAGATATATTAGTTTTAGACTTATCCTCCAATGTGTTGAGCGGAAGAATTTCTCCTGAGGTATTAAACTTGAAAGCGATTACACTCTTGAACTTGTCAAGAAATCAAATTGTAGGAAACATTCCTGCAACTATGGGTGGCTTGAAAACTTTGCTAAACCTATCCTTGGCTCATAACAAATTACAAGGACATAT
>JANTPZ010140486.1:0-11352 GCA_025593235.1 Vachellia pachyceras | reverse complement strand
ACCAACCAACAACAACCAACAACAAAGTTCATACTACTCAAAGAGTAACTTGTAACACTTTACCACTTTAAAAACCTTCTCATTTCCATTTTCAACTCTTGAAATCCTAGCCTTCCTCTTTCAAAAGAGATGCTCATTCAAGGAACAACTCAAGAGAAAGGTAGTAGTAGTTGCAAGACTCAAGAAAAGAGGGAGAGTTGGTTGCTAGAACACTTTACCTTTTGTTGTGGAAGCTTGGTGCTCTTCTTTCTTGCTTGAAAATGGCTTGTTTTCTAGAGAGAAGGAGGAGAAAAATCTGATCAAGGAGAGAGAGGGAGAAGGATGGCGAAAATGGGAGAGGAGAGAAGAAATTGTGTTTTTAAAATTCCATGCAAAAATGAATTTGTGGAGGGGGTTGATTCTTGGAGGCCAAGACTTGGAATGTTTGATGGAGGTTGTGCCACTTGTCCCTTTCTCATTGCTTGGCATTCCTTGCTGAAAATGGCGCCCTTTTACTTGTCCTCCAAGTCTGGTTGGCTAACTAGGCATTTTTGTAAAGTAACCTTTAGTCGAGAAATTTTCCTTTTCATTTTTCCGGGGACTTTTCTTTCATGTGGCGCCATTCCCTAGGCCTCCTTGCCTAGGTGGCATCATCCTTTTCTCAAAATACCCTTGGCTTTCTTCGTAAATCACCAAGATTCCTCGATTTGCGCGCAACACTATAAAACGGGATTTCGGCGGCCAATTTGACTTAAGGACATGGAAAAATTCTATATTTTCCCCTGATTCTCAATTTCTTTTCCGTTCCTCAAAATTCTTCCCGGATTTTCCGTAATTTATTTTCTAAGAAAATACCTTTTCGGATTTTTCGGGCACTGTTGTCCTTCGTACAGCGAAACTGCCAGCACGGGGTACTGGGTAATAATTTTATTAAATATTTTAGGACCCAACTAAATTTTTCTTAGTTCGGGTCTCTGGCGTTTGAGGACTCCTGCTACCTCAAATAATTATTTCCCAGTCTTTCAGCCCTCTGAAAATCCTTAATTACGTAAATGCCACTACTTAGCTCATTTTCCTCATAATTACTAAAATGCCATTACTTTTTCTATTCTTTCATAATTCCAACTTTACCCTTGGTCCAATTTTGACATTTTTGGTCTGCTTTAACATTTTGTCAACTTTGGCTTTTCTGGTTAACTTTGACTTTTTGTTGACTTTTGACCAAATTACCAAAATGTCCTTATTATTTGATGGCATTTCATATCCTATGCCTTTTTAATCAAAATGACTATTTTACTCTTGTCATTTAGCCAAATGACCATTTTGCCTTTGGGTCATTTTTACTTAAAATCCTCAAGACTAAGGATTTAATCAATCATGATCTTTCTTTCCTTTAGACATTTTCCTCCATATTTTTCCTTATTTATGGGGCATTAAATCATTTCGTAATTCATCAGTTTGACCTTTATTTCTGTTTATGAAATTTAGGATATTACACAATGCACATAAATTTGTTTATATATTAAAAAAACTTGATGAAACAAAGTAAAACAGGGGCTTATGATCAGTAGGAGGCATAAAATCATCGAGTTTTGCTTTTGTCGCCTTCTCTAATTTTTTACTTCCAAGTACATGCTCATTTGTTTTTTTTAGCAAAATTTAAGGTTTTAATAGTCTCAGTGAATTGATAATATTATTGAGAAAAGTTTGAATGTGATAAATAACATACACTGTCGGATCTCAACAAAAGACTTTGTCTAAGAAAATAGATAATAATGAAATCATTTTTTTTAAAAAAAATATTCATTGGAGATTGTGAAAAAATCACTCTGCCCAAAGTGTCAATAAATAATGCATTCAACAGACAACATTATTCAAAATGTTGCTATTCACTCTTGTCCCGCTTTGAATTTTTTTAGTACAACCCCATTATTTTATATATATTTTTTTAATTTATTCTATGTCCCTAATTGATTGATTTTAAAATAATTTGAACGTTTTAGAGCTTGTTTAGTTTCCCTTTCTAGGATCTAAGTTTACTTTCAAAACTTAGGTTTTACCATAAAATTTAAGTTTTGTCTAAGTATCCACATTTTTCAGAAAAGTTATTTTGAATAAAAAACCTCAGTTTGAAACCTACGTTTTGAGAAAGCTATTTTCTTGTTAAATCACACCATCTCTCCTAATAAATTTTCTCTTTCCTACTTTTTCTTTCTTCCTCTTTCATCTTTTCTACTTACTTTTTACCTCGAACATCGTAAAAGCTAATAACTTTCCAAACACAATCTTTTAGAACCTAAGTTTCAAAATATAGGTTTTGCCTCAAAATTCATAAAAGTTATGGTTCAAAATCTATTCTCCAAAATCTATGTTTTATCTCAAAATTCTTAAAAGTTATTTTTAAAAAGACTTTTAAACGAACTCTTGGTCATTCTAGTTTGTTTGTTACTGGAAGGACCATGTTTCTTTAAAGAGATTTTATGCACTTAAGGGGTTTTGCACTTTCATTTTCCTTAATAATTTTATGAATAAATTACTTAAAATCTTAATAGTTGAAAGGTAAGTTATAAATTATTGTAGCCAGTAATGAATTCCAAGATATAAGTTAAATAAATGATTTTGCTTTTTCAAAATTTGAATATGAAATTCTATAACCTCGTGTGTTCATCAAGGCTTTGAAGCATTCTATAATCGCCTTTGCTGGCGCTGCAGCAATACCGGTGATGATGTAGCGTTATTAATATTAATATTGAAAAATCGGTAATGCATGAGAGAGAGAGAGAGAGAGAGATTTTAAGATATCCTAGAAAGCTAGGCTCCGTAGAGGAGAAAAATTGCATCTCAGGCCAATGAGCTACGAAACGAATTAGACAATGGGCGATCCAGTCATGAAGTTAACTTTCCTACACTTAGCTATTCTTTTATTTGGCTATTCAATTTATTTACTATCAATTTGTGAGTTAAGCCAATTTCATATTTCCTTTTGCTTTGTTAGACATCCACTTGCGAATATTGATATAATATTTCAAATAAAAATGTGTGCCATACACAATCATGAATTATTAGTCAATATGTTAGGCGTTATTCGTTTTGTTTTATTATACAAGTGGCAATTTTTATATGATACATGCTCCTATAAAAAATAAATGTATAGATTGTCTCGCTCCCATTTTTACCCATTGTCTAAAATATTATATTCTAACTAGGCTTAGATATGTTTTAAAAAGATGTTGTGCCTTGTTTAATAACGAAGCATGCATGTGCTTTCTGGTACCTCTGAGCCTTGCACCAAAACTTGCGTTTGGTAATTTGAGGGGTTTTGCGCTTTCATTTTCCTTAATATTTATATGAGTAAATTACTTCATTATCATTTTTCTTAAAATGTTCATGTAAATAGTTGAAACATCAGCTATATTGTAGCCAGTAATAAATTTCATTTTTTTCTCTCAAAATATAACTATGAAATGCTATAAAACTAATTTTCTATTTTTTAACAGGCAGATTGATTTTTAAAAAAATTTTGTTTCACTATTGGACATTGACACAAAGTTTTCATTATAACATTACTAAATTTAATCAAAAGCATTCACAACGGAGAGAAAACCACTACTATCACAGGAAAAAAATTCTGTATCAGAATTTTAACACCTATTATCGTGAGGACAATGTAAAAAATGTGATCAATGACAATTATTGGGGATTAAATATTGTATTAACCTTTTTATTTAATAGTGAAAGTTTAAATATAATCATACATTTCATGCAAATATCTATCCTTAATCTCTCCACACATATATTTCCTGTTTTTAGATCCACTGTATAGTGAATCTTATATTAAAGATCATAGGGTAACCTCTTTTCCAACACTGAACAAGAAATAGAACAAAACTTGTTTGTGATTTAATTATACATAGGGACTCATCAATTAATTCAACCATTTTATTAATTAATCGTGACTCACTTACCTATCTTCTTGTTGTGAAACCACTAATCTCAAGCTTGCATGCTCTTCTTGCGTTCATTTAAGCCCAATGGAAATGCATTAATTGAATTTTTTCAAGATTCGAATTACTTCACACATTATTTGATTGCTCTCAACATTCTTGTTTTGTTCTTTAAAAGAAGGTGATGTTATGTTGGTAATAACAGTTGAAAATAATATGATTTAGCAGAAGTAACAGCTATGTATTGAAACTCTGTCTTATTATTTACTTCATTATAGGCAAATAGTAGTTGGTCTTTGTCATATGCATTATGGTTCACTCATAACAAGGCGCTCAAAAACACTCTTAAATTTTAAAGAGTCTATTCTTGGCACTTACTATTTTTTTTAAACTCTGTTAACATGTGAGCATGCCAACTAAGTTATGCGGAATCTTCTCAATATTATATAGAAACACAAAAAGATACGTTTGGTTATATATTAACAATGATGTAGAATTTAAACAAGAACTATTCCACATTGCACATAAGTTTGTTTATATATTACACTACCAGAAAAATACCATTTAGTGACGGATTTTCCGTCGTTAAATGACTATTTTCTGTTCCACATTGCACATAAGTTTGTTTATATAGTACATGTTCATTTGTTTATTTCCAATTTGGTGCTGTGTAGGCGTAAAAAAATTTTATCCATTCTTTTATAACCACTTTATGCTTTTATTGTTCCTTTAAAGTTTAATATCACTACCATATAATAATGTTAACCTTGTAGCAGTCAATTAAGTATAAGCATAAAGTGGGGGTAGTTTATTGTAATTTATATGCTCCATAAAATTGTGAAGTAAGTATTATTATTATGATGATGATGCACATTCATATATAGAAAAATGTAATGAGAAATATTTGCGTCTGGAGTACACTGAATATTTAAGATTTATTTGGATCCGTATCGATTGTGAGAGCGTAATCTTAAAAAATTGCACGTCCTATTCAATTCCACTTGTATGTAATTGGATGTAGATACTGTATAATTCGTTCTCTTAATCATCTCATACATAAACACACAAACACACACAGTATGAGTGTAAATGTATGTATAATGGACAATGCAGGACAATTTTTGGGAGCACTGCTACAGAAGGGGCTTTCATGTCTCCTCGTCAAGTACTAAAATTTATCATTACATACTACTCATTTTATAGAGTCTATTCTTTGCACTTATTATTTTTCAAACTTTGTTAAAAGGCATCAACATGTGAGCATGCAAACTAAGTTATGCAGAATCTTCTCAATATTATATAGAAACACAAAAAAGATAAAGTTTGGTTATATATTAACAATGATGTAGAATTTAAACAAGAACTGTTTCACATTGCAAATAAGTTTATTTATATATTAACAAATACTACAGGTTTTGCTTCTGTGGCCTAATGAAACAAAGTAAAATAGGAGAATTATGATGGGTAGGAGGCATAAAATTATCAAGTTTTGCTTTTGTAGCCTTCTCTGGTTTTGCATTTCCAAGTACATGCTAATCTTTTATTTCCAATTACGTGATGTGTAGGTGTAAAAAATTCTCATATATTATTAATAAGATATTCATTATCATTACAAATCTTATCCATTGTAGTATAACCACATATCAATCTCAGCATTCTCATTTCAACCACCCCACTTTATGCGCATGTTGTTCCTCTAAAGTTTAATATTCACAATCATATAATATTGCTGACTTTATAGCCGTCAATATAATTAAGTATGAGTAGAAATTGAGGGTAGTTTAGTATAGTTTTGAAATAATCATATTTTATCAAGTGAAGTTGTAGCGTTTCAGGTGATTTTAGTGTTATTCGTGGGTTTTTATTGAGGTTAATCGCATTAATTATTATTAATTGCAATTACACGGAATTAAAACTAATTAAGGGTAAATGATTATACTTTTCATCATTTTGTTAAATAATTAATTTTTAGAACTTTTTGGTTATAAGCCATCCGATATCCTAAGATATCCTGGATTCATTGCCCGCCCCAGACTAATCCGGACCCCCGCGAGGAGATCTTACAATGGTAGCAAGGTACCGATGAGACAACCTCTTTAAGGTTGCGTTAATTATCACGGCTGTCACTCCCCAAGGTTCGAACTCTCGCCCAGAGGAATGCTGGTAGTAGCCCTTACCAACTCTACCAAGCGTCCATTGATAATTTTTTTAGAACTTTTGATGCTACTCAATACCAATTTTTATTATAGGTATCCTTAAAAGAAACTGGGATCAAAAGTTTGGAACTTTTTTTTTTTATACACAAAAGTTTGGAACTTGCAAGACTTATAGTTATCTTGAGAATTGGACCTTCAATTGAAAGTGACATGTGGAGATCATGGCCCGTATGAAGTTATGAGATTATATTGAGAAAGATAGGACCTCATCCATTTATTTGATCCGATGCAATGGCCCATAGTTTTGAGGTCATTTGATACCTTCAGGAGCTGCCACACAGAGGTAGGATGCTTTTATTCATTCATTCACCCGCCTAAATCCAATTCCTCGTTCATTGCACGGCCTCATGATTCCGTTCCAGCCATTCAATTCATTGGGACGCCGCCTTGAAGCCCAATGGATTGAATCATTCATTCATACACCCAAAAGTATGAATTAAATCTAACATGAGTTAAATAATAAGATATTTCTAATTGATTAATTAAGTCTAAATTTATATTAAATTAAAAAGTTAGGAATTTTGATTTGTAAGAGTTCTTACTAGTCCTTGTGCTTAATTAAAAGAAGAACTTAATATTAAAATTGGATAAGGAATGTTAATGGATTCAATCATCTAGAACATCCATTTTATCGAATTTAAGTGCATTCATTTAGTTTAATTAATTAAAAAAATCAATTTGATAATTTTTAATTAATTTTTTATTTACATTAAATTATTTAGGAATTAAATATAGGCTCCATGTAGAGATTGACCTAGGATAGTGTTACTAGATTACACTTAACTTAGTTTTTATTTGATTGCCCCCACGATAAGGTTCGTCAGTTCTCTATTCAACATAAGTAGGACTGAACAAATGATCTGGAACCCGATAAATCAGCCCAAGCCCGGTATATTTTTTGCCCATTTGGGCCCGCCCAATAAGTAACTCGTAACGGGCAAGGTTGGGGCATAAACGAGACGGGCCTGTGGCAGGTTGTTTAAAATTTTTTTATGTATCTTTTCTTAATATAAAATATTATATTTGATTTTCATTTCAATGGTATGATATTGGTCAAATGGTGAAAGAACCAATGGAAAGTCTCATATGTTGTGTTCAACACCCACTGGTTAACCTTTTTTATTTTTTACTTTGTATAAATCACTACAAAAAAATTACTTATTCCTACAGATTTTCCTGCGGAAAATGTTTTTTGAAATAAATATTGGTATTTTGTGTATTAGAAAATCTAAAAAATGGCTACAAAATTTTTTTACCATCAAACAAAATTAAATGAATCAATAATTTGAGTAAAAACATATATTTCATTAAAATTCATTGGACTAAAATATACATATGAAGACCATCCTTCCGCTCAAATGAATTTAATGGAGCGTATCAAGTCCCGGTAAAATTCACTGAATGAATTTAAAAACTGCCCCTATGATTACACATGAAAACACACTTTGAATAGTCATAAAGGCCATATAAGTAGCATCAAGCAAAACTTTGATGCCAAAAAAAAATGATAGTTGCCCCCATATAAGCAAATTCCTGGCTTCTCACATTGAGCGCAATTGGTTCCAGTGTCCACAGTAAGTGAAGGCTCATTCTCTTTCTTCTACATGAGAAAGTTGAGAAGCCATTGCCACTAGTGAATTAGAAGATATGCTCAGCATGTTCTCAAGCGAAGCTCTTCTGGCCATTCTTCCATTTGGTGACATGGAGGATGCTCTGAGAAATGAGACATGTATTAAAATCAAACATAAAGAACCATGTAAAGAATCCAATACTTTTGGAAGAGGTAGGGAGTAAGGCAACTAGGAATAAACAAATTAAATCAAATTATATGAAGTATACCTAGCAATGCCATTCTTTCCTCTTGAAGGAGAGAGGCCCTTTGCAGCAAATTCATTCACTTGCTTCAGTATGGCTAACTCTTCAGCAAGAGCAGCTCACCATGATGCAATTGCAAGCAACTATTTAACCATCCTTCAGTGGTTGTAATTTAAAACTTGATGCAGCTATTTAAAAGATTTTTTTTTTTAGAATTCATTTAATGAGTGAATATAGATAGATGTGTAGTCCTGAACTAAACTACAATGTAATTGTGGGATTCTGTGGTTTGTCTAGTTGGATAAGGACCAAAAATAATTTAATAGCAAAAGAAGGTAGCAGATAAAATGCAAGTGTATTCCACGCCAACCACATACAGTATCAGCTCCTGCAAATATCCCCAAGTAGAAGTGCCTCCAAAAGATAAAGCTGAATCACAGCTCCTCCAAAAGAAACCCCAAATAAAGGAGAGGCCACTGCCGCCATAGAGTTAAAAGCTCATTAACTTCGTTTAACACACACATATTTTTGCAGAGAAGCACTCACCTTCCGCAACTTATCCAAAGCACCACTAGTATCAAAGGTTTCATTTCCATGTTCATCAATTGTAATAGCATCAACCTTAGCCAAAGTAAGACCACAAGAAAATGGATGGCCTGAATTACTACAAACAATAATTGGTCACATAAAAAGAAAGCATGCAGGGTAAATGACAACACCCCAATCTAAAATCAGCATAAAAAAAATCAAGCACATCACTAAAGTTACTCACCCAACAAAAGAATTCAAGCGCAAATGCCTACTAGTAAGCAGTAAAATTCAAGTGAATGTCCAAGAGAAGAATAAAATTCTGCTTGCTGAAGCAGTATTTCTCAAAGTGTTTTGGGAAAATTTATTGATCCAAAATGAGACATTGGTTCTCAAAAAGGCCAAAAAAAAAAACTGAAGTAATTATTGTTGGGGTTGCCAAATAAAAGGTTGTTTTCTTGGTCCTAGTTATGATGCACGAAAAGTTTACATATTACATAGATATCATGAATCTGATCTCAGAATGTGATGCACAAATATGATCTAGTGAGTCCCCTAATAGCTCGAGTGCGATATATATCCCTAGTAATATTGGTCTGCACTTTCATGAGGGTTTCTCTATTTATCTTTGACTATACTGCAGGCACTTTTTCCCAACCCAAAAACAGGAGCTGTTTCTTTGAATCAGGATGGTGATAAAAAAATGAGATGCCAAATCCATTGGATAGAAACTTGAATGATGCACCGTGTTCCAGAATTGGCTTTTCAAATAATGACCAAACTAATAGTTTGCAAAGTTCGAATTATGAAGTTCCAACTACATTCATGAAAGTATAATCCAAGCTTCAGTGCAGAAGTTCCTAGGCTAAAGTATAATCCAACTACATTCATGAAAGCACTATAGGAAATCCATAATCCCAATCCAAAACAGAAAGAACTTATTCATTACTGTAATCAGCCCACCTGCGATTGCCTCGTCCCCTGCTGCTGCGAGCCCTGTGCTTTGTGCCAGGCGTATTGCGAGCTTTAGAATCTCAGCTTTGACATGCTCATAGGATGGGACGGCAATGTGGAGCAGCGTAACCGTGAATTGGCCCTGACCACCGCCACTGCTCCAACGGTGGAGCCCGGCATGACCCAAACATCTTCAAATGCATTTCCGTAGAAACCTAGCTCAAATCTTGGAACCAAGCTGATGCACCGATGCTTTCAAAAGTTTCGAGGGGTCCACATTTTTCGGTGATCGTAACCCTGCCGGAATCCCCATCTACTGTCACAATTTCCACTCATTTAACAGCAACGTGGAATTTCACTTGAGTTGGGCAAAAAGAAAGTAAATAGAGTATTAAAAACAGAAAGCGACAGGTGGGAACATCAAAGAAATTAAATAAAACAAATGAGCTGCTAGTGCGAAAATCAGAGAAGAAACGGAATTATTAGGAGACATAAAATATGGGAAGTGAGTATTAGAAAGAAGAAAGAGCGAGTGTGAAGTGAAAGAGCAGGAAGGGCGTAGACCTTGGAAGCACATGAGGAAACGAGTGATCTTGGAAGCACAGCTGCCACAATGCAAGTCGACCTTCAAGATGACGGTGGTGGGAGTAGCTTCGCCTTTATTGGCGGCATCGTTCTTCTCCTTTGTTTGGCCATCGCTGTTCTGGTTCTTCTTCTTCTGCAACAATGACATAAAGATTAGCAAAGAAAAAGAAGGAGGAGGCCAGGGAGACGAAGAGGACGAGGATGCCGAGGATGATGAGGGGCCAACGGAAGTCGCGGATACACTCGTTGTCGAGGTTCTGGGCGGACAATCTGAGCTTAGGTCTGGCGGACAAAAAATTTGGAAGCAAATTTTTAAAAGCCTTCTTAAGCGCAGATTTGAAAATCCACCGGTAATTTTGCTTGTGGATTTTTCTCAGCAGGTAAGATTCCTGTGGATTTGAAATTCACATGTAAATCCATAGGAAATTACCTGCAAAAATTTTTCACAGAAAAAATCCGTAGGTATAACATCATTTTTTAATAGTGAATCTAGGGGAAAAAATAAAAACCCCAAGTCGCGTTCGTCCTCTTCCTCATTGCCGTTGCAGCTGCCTCCTCATCATCCTCGTCGACTTGTAAGCACTCGTGTTCTCCACCGTCGTTGTCGTGTTCATCGGCACCGCTTCTACCGAATCTAATTCTTCCCACTTTCATTTTTGCTTTTGCAAAGCATTCGCATTCATCACCGTTGAATCTCGAATCGTATGTCGCCACTGCTTCTACCGTCGACTCCTCATCCTCCTCTTACTACGGCTTCTACCATCATCTCCTCATCCTGTCAATTCAGGGTTGCCGCTGCTTCTGTTACATTCGTGGCATTTTGAGTTCAACGTTCTGCAGGTCACTCATTCGTGAAGGATGTGGATCTTTTACAAGTGGGCTATGTTTGAAAGAGTGCTCTTTCACCACTAATTTGATTTTTACAGCGTCTTTACCATTGAACGACGTCTTGGATTATAGTGTTCTTCATCACCGATTTGGTTTTCGTCTGAATTTTTGTTGTTTGTTGATTTGCTATTCAGTGTTGTTCTTCACATGTGTCCTTGCCATTATTAGATCTTTTGAGGAGTTGTGCTGAGGAAGGAGCAGGGAGGATTGGTAATGACAGTGGATGCTGGCAGCGGATTGAGGAAGGAGGGCTAGATGAAGAGCAGATGAGGCATCATATTGCTCATCTTTTGTGTTCACGGTTGCTCACTGCTCATTTTTTAAAACAAATAAACGGGCTGCCAATTAACCCGGCGGGTTTCAGGGCAACCCGTTTATATCAAGCCTAAACGGGCTATCACTAGGTTCGGGCACAACCCAAACCCGTTTATATCTGAACAGGG
>JANTPZ010140485.1:0-18323 GCA_025593235.1 Vachellia pachyceras | reverse complement strand
GACTTGAAGGATTTTAGCATGTGATTTAGAATTTTAGATAGCCTTTTTTAGCTCATCAACTTCATGAGCAAACGTTTGGACTGTGGTTCTTAGGTCTAATTGGTGTTATAGCCTTCCACTGCCTCCCAAGTATAGAATTACCAAGTGTGGTGGAATGTTCTGATACCATTATTACCTAGTACATGGCATAGAACTTGAGTCCCACATCTTCCACCTCTGGAGTTAGATTTAGGTTGTGGCTTTCCGGAAAAGTTCAAATCAATTTTTTTTTGGCACACAATCTGGTTGGCCTTGACTTATTATTAAAGTTAGAAGTGTTTGCACTGAAGATAATATGCCTAGTCTTCTTTGAATGAAACCGTGATTTTTACAAGATAAATAACCAGCTTAACTTCCCATAATATACCTTTTACAACTTCATGGAGATCGATCCCTTTTTCCAGCCAATCTGATTTTTTAAAATACTAATGAGAGATGTATTGCCTGAGTGTTGTAATTTCTTAAATGTGATTACTCTGTTGTCGAAAAATTAGTAGCACCAGTATTTTCCTTCTCTTTGACCTGTTGGCACCAATATCTGATGTATTGACATGGTTTATTTGTTTTTACTTTTTCATTTTGTTACATGAATTTTTAAATAACTGAAATAAATGATAATTTTCTGTATTTTGACAATTGTTGTCATTGAATGTTGACTCTGTAATCAGTCAAGGCATGGTGAGCTTATCATGCAAGCAAAAGTTAATAGATGATTGTCTCAGCCAATCATACAGAATTGCACTTGGCGGTGGTGCACATGGCTTGTGTTTGGTATTGTTGAATTCTTCTTTTGACATCTCTCTTTCTTTCCTTTAGAGATCCTTGTAGTTATATTTCTAACAGGCTGTAGCCACCCATTAGCAATTTGTTTCATTTTAAATCATCATACTGGACAAGGATGTGATGCATTAATGCATACAATGTTCATTGCAAGCTTAAAAATTTGATTTGGATGTAATTTACCGAGTAAAGGTGTATGCTTAAACATTTTCCTTTGTTCTTTAACGCGTTACTAAATATGGTTCGATTGAGAGTATAGTTGCTTGTGTTATTTGTAGGCTATAAATGCAGATGCTGCTCTTTCAGAAATAAGAAGTGAATTGGGAAATCAATTAGCTTGTAAAAGCCAAAATCTGAAGTTGAGGTTTGTATCGTTTCATTATAAATTTCGAAGTTAGCATTAGGGTACCCACCTCCAACCAACATCCAACAACAATTGTTTTTGTTTTGCTGCTATTGTCTGTATTTCTTCTCAGAAAATCCTTGTCGGTCTAGTGTGTTTCTATGACATGCCTTGGTCAGTCTGGTGATGTAAGTCAATATTGACGTGGGTAATGGGTTCTCTTGTGCAATAGTGGATTCTATGATTGCGTGCATATTTTCTCATGAAGATCATTTATAAAATATTTGTTCCTTGAGGGGGGAAGTTCACAACGGTAACAGGACTGAAACAGAAGCATACATCAGGCTTTTTAACAGAAGGGTATTTAGTATGAATATTTGTTGATTTTTAATCAAACCCCTATAGTTTCAAGTGAATAAAATGAAAAAAAAAACTACGAGAACCTAATTAAAATTGGGTGAAACTATAAAGACTTGATCAAAAGAAGGAAAAATACAGAGACCTAATTAAAAATCAGGTAAATCTAGATTTACAGATTAATCTTTGCCAAACTTAAGATAATTGTGTGTTTGGGAATCCGTTGGGAGAGATTTTACGCAAGCCGTGGTAAATATGTGAGAGGAGTTTTGTCTAGGCTTATGTATAACGTGCCCCTAACGTGTTTCCCAAACAAGCACATTATGAAGCTGTTTTGCTCGGTTTTAGAGGGATTATTACTCCCTCTCAGCAATTGATAAACAAAATCTTGTTCCATCAAGTTTTTAGTCTCATTGAGGTGTCAGATTTGTGATGCATCCATTTCTCTTGTAGGGCTATTGGAGCTGTTGTATATAAAGTACCAGAGTTTGGAAATGACAACATGCTAAAAATAAGTCTGAGGAGTTTGGGCAATGAAGATACAACTACCATCTCTCAGGTTGCTCCTATATCAATCATTATTGCTCATTGCGTTGTATTTTCAATTTGTAAACAAGGAGCATATATTCATATCATTTCTCGGTCTTTTATTAGGAATTTGGAGGTGGGGGACACAGAAATGCAAGCTCTTTCCTCTTAAGCTCTGAGCAATTTGAGCAATGGAAGGTGTGATTGGAATTCAAAAATGCTTTCCAAATTAAGAGAGAGAACTGAGTTTACAACACATGTTCTCTGTGCTGCTTCAATCTGGAACTTTCACTTTGCAAAGCTAAGTGATTGTTGAGGTGCCTCTGTATTTGCATTTTTTGAGTCTCCATTGAGTCTCAATGTTGTTGTTTATTAAGTTATAATACCAATAAAACACAAATATTCCTATAGGTTGATGAGTCAGTTGTAAATAAACATGTTCTTTGTTAGACTAAATCATTTCTAGAGTTTGTTTAGATAGATAAGAATGGAATAAAAGGTTAAGGAAAAGAAAATTTAGACTTTAGATTTTTTTGTTATTCTATTTATTTATTATTTTTATAAGTATATTTATTTTTGTATTGGAATGTATTTAGAATACAGAAAAAAGGATATAACTTGGGGGGGGGGGGAATTTCTGCACAAGCCTGCACATTTGTCAAAATTAAAATTTTCTTTCCCTTCACTAATACTTCGTTCTTTCTTAATTCAAACACATTAAGTTTAGAAGGTCTGAATTGTTTCCTCAGTCATCAAGTAGTCTCAATATCTCATCTAAAGCAATTTACATTTAAACTTATAAGCCATGTTCAAACCTTTTCAATTGCCTTTCACTAAAATTACCCTTAAAAATAAAAAAATATTACAATAATAAGGTTAACAAATATTTTGGTATTTTTCTTTATTCCACAAGCAATAACACCCCTGATCAATACATAAAATTTTTCCAGACCTTATACCAAACCATCAATCCGGGTTTAGCCACCCTTCACGAAGATTGTCACCCAAAACTCCTAAGATATACTTGACTGTTATAATAATATTAGAATAAAAAAATCAAACCATCTTGATCAATGAAGCTTATACTAGTATACAAAAGAAGTAGAAGGAATCTTGCAAACAGATGTATATATGTCCTTTTGTTTTATGAATTCAGCTCGAGTTATTCCCCACCACCTATCTGGCCTGCCACTGGTCATTGGCACATCAGTTTGTGAATGTAAAATGAGAAATTTCTTCACAACCTGCCATGGATGCATTAGAAGGATACCATGCATCATCTGTAATGAACTGCATCCATGAATCATCTTTGTCTTCCTCCTCCAAGCATGAAGATGCCCCAGCTGGATCTGGAGACATTGTTTCACTTTCATTATTAATATTCATGGTTTGTGAGCTCTCAATTAGTGTTGAACTACTCTGCCCTTGCTCCTCAATTTCAGAGCAGATTCCATTTTTCTTGAACACGCGGCACAATGCATAAGTATCCTGCAAGTTTACCGAATAGATGGTTGTTAAATGCTAAGATCACTTGATGTGTGAAGCATCCATATAATGTCAACCATCCAAATCAAGGACCAAAATAGTCATTTTCTTTCAAGGAGTAATCTGATGGCATTATGGATCTAAATGATTTGTTATCCTATTGGTTACTCTTTTCTATGTATTATTAGACAAACTTCACAGCTTAGAAAGAGTAAGGGTGAAAAATGTTTTGTGGGGTGTATCCAATTTCCAATCTTTTCCTGAAGCTGCTTTTTGTTTGCTTATGCTGAAACAGTCAAAACATAGTAGTCAAAAATTGAGGCCTAAATGGATACACAAAACTATGTTTTACCTCGTGAAGGAAAATATGTTATGTTTAGTGGAAACTAAACATTCAAAGAGTCACTAGTCTTGGTCAATGTGTCTTTTGTGCTTTGCAGTAGTTGGACTTGTGATTGTGGACAGAAGCTTTAAGACAACTCAAGCTTAATATAAAAGGGTGAAAGGAGAATTATTATAGGAACTTTACCATTAGGTGTCAAGTAACCGAATTAATGAATAAAATGTCCCAAAGATTGGTAAAATTACCATCATGTCCCAACAATAGCTGGTTCGGTTGTTATTGACTGCTGGTGAGGTTATTAATGACAATTGGACCAACAACTGTTGGAACCTAATGGTAATTTTGCCAATCTTTAGGACATCTTTTATTTATTAATTCCTCTATTTAGAACTTGATGGTAAATTTTCCTATTATTATATATATATATATGATAACCCGTTGAATCTTCCTAGCTTAATCATGAGGTTTTGCATAATTTGATTAATATCTTTTGATTTTTCTTTTATTAATTTATCCTTTCTGGCGGTATCTATTGGTTTATTTTGGTGTTTGGGAATAAAGTAAAAAGCGGCCGACACAGAGTGAAAGTGATGGAGAAGCAGCTATTCTAGGAGCTGCATAATAAGCCTTCAAATGGTCCTGGAACCTAAGATCCTAGATCATGAAGGATGACTGGATATCAAGTAATAAAGACAGAATAATATGGAGTATAAGAATGCAGCTTTTGTCTCATTTACACTAATTTATGGTTTAAATAATGTATCTTCTAAACCAATCAAAAATGCTTTTATCATTATACCATGCGTAGTAATTACTTGTCTCATTAAAATAACAATAAAGGACAGGTACTGTCAGTTAGAGGTATTCGAGGAAAGCAAGCAACGAATATATATCATCAATCATTAGTTTATTTATATATGTACTTCCCTAATAAACAATAATAAAGGAGATACTTTTAGGGTGGTACCAAATTATCCATGAAGATACACGTAAACATGTTAGAGGCAGATCTCGCGTAACTATTCTCACATATTCAGATCATTATTGGTTATTTGTTCTGTTCTTTTAAAATTGTTAATTTCAATACATAAAGTTAGGTGCGAGAGAGGAAAAGGAAAGAAATAATAAAACTTATATATTAAAAGGACAGGCTTTTCCATGCATATCATGCAGATCCCACGTTTCCCTACAGTTCTGATCAGCCATCATCACATACACATACTTATGCATATTGCTTTCTCTGCAACTTCTTCAAGTTTTACTCTGTCTGTGTTCTGGTTAAGTGAAGGAGATAGACACACACACTAAGGAACTGAAGCTATAGAGATTTCTTTTTTGTCTTTGATGTAAAAGAGGGAGGTGAAGATAATGAAGGAAAAATGCTTTTGTGACAGTCTTAAGCATGGAACTTCATGCTTCTATGTTTTTTCCAGGTCAAATATGTGGTGATGACAAGTGTATACACAGGAAAAAGAAATTCTGAAAGTTGTTAAAGGGCAATTGTGGAGCCTGTGGGGACACCAACTAGGACTAGTTTTGAAGACAAAAACATTTGCTTTTCTGATATGTGACTCATGCAATGTACTCTTTGTAAAGCTTTTGGAATCTCCCGAGTCGCTACCCTTCTCTCCTCCCAACTTCTCCATGCAAGTCATGAAACTGAGTTAACGAATCCTAATCCACCATGAAAACGATGAACATAACTGATACATGGAATTAGGAAATAGCAAATCTATTCATTCACAAACCCCACATTACTCCCAAGTGTCTATTTATAGATATTAACCAACCAACCCAAGATACCCTTTTACCCCTAACTGCCTTTGCTATTCCTAATTCTCATTTATCAATTACTGGCTAGGAATCAGGGATTAGCTTTTCTTTTACAAGTTGAATTATGATTTTTTTTTTTGTTAGAGAACTTGATTGGTAACAAAGGTATTGACAAGGTGATTTACCTGTATCCCGGAGTTGTCCTCAGATTCTTTGTCGTCGAGGCGATACTCATGCATGACCCAGTCAGTTCTGATGCCTTGAGGGGCTCTGCCTCTGTAGTAAACAAGAGTTTTCTTCATGCCAATCGATCTGTTTTGGGAAGTGACCCTTCTGTCTTTGCCTGTGGACTTCCAGTACCCAGCTCTAGTGGCTCTGTTAGTTCTAAAACCATTAGGGTATTTCCTGTCTCTTGGTCCAAAGAAGTACCACTCTGGATCTCTACTTGGAAGAAACGACTTGTCTGCGCCACCATCAATAATCACAATGCCAAACAAAAATGTCCAATGAAAATCAGAATCACAATGCCAAACAAAAATGCCCCACCAAAATCAGCCGACTAAACAAATTCCCTTATTTTTTGTACACATTATCAAATTATGCATCAAAATTATGCTACACATCCCAATACAGCATGTATGGCATAAACTGAACCTACAAACACGCACACATATTGCTTTGAATGTTGATAATGAAGATTACACTTTCTTGAATGGTAACAATGGCAAATAATGTGAAAGGGAAAGCCAATATAGGAAAGAAAACTAAATTTTAATACATTAAGTTAATGCAAGGAAGTGCATTCCTATGACTGGCCAATAAACACAAAGATATCACAGAAATAAGATAAGATGAGTTAAAAGAGAGAATAGTAAATGGTATTTGAGATAGAAGAGCAAACCTGCAAGTTCCCAAGGTTCACATTTATAGAGATCAATCTCAGGAATGATGTCAAGTTCGATTTCTTGGCCATTGATCTTCCTCTTCAGATAATAATTGACAAGCTCTTCATCTGTCGGATGGAACCGAAAACCCGGTGGTAACCCGATCCTAGCCATGTTGTGGTCTTCGCGTGCCTCTTCTTTTTTCTCTTCTTGTTGTAGTAGATATAAGACTCTTCAGTCATACCAAACCACCATTATTTATACTTGCAAGAGACAAACATAAAAGGAACCAAAGTTCCTTATCTTTGAGTTTTTTATCTTCTTTCTTTTTCTTTTACAGATTTACAGATTCTGGCGTTTGATACAAGCCTTTTCTGCACTTTTTTTTGTCATTAATAATTCTATATATGCATCTCCATTTTAATTATGAATGCCAATCTTTTTTTTTTTTGTAGGAATGCCAATCTGGTGTGTGGTGTGTGTGTTATATTCACATGCTTTCCATTTCATGTTTAAGTAATGGGCCTTTTATTTCTTCAATAATGACGTGAACTTGGGTGCGCCCAAGATAAGAAAATGCATGCTTGGTTCGTTAACGTTGAATCTATAATGCAGTTATAATTAGAAGGAAATAGATTCTGTGCTTGTTTGGCAACGCTTGGCTTGTAGCCATAAGCACGTTCAACAGTGTTTTTCGGTAAAACGACACAATCTCCTCCACATATTTGCCTCAACTTGTGTGAATAAGCTCATAAGTACTTCTCCACTGATTTGTCAAACGGACCCTCTGTCTCCAATCCCATAAAATGAGTCCTAATGAAAGATTACGTAGTTCCCAAGGATGGAAAATAGGTTTGTATTGTTTGTAACCAGCAAATATTACAACTTATTAAACAAAGGGAGGCGAGTTTAAGGAGATAAAATCTCATAATATAACAAATTGATGTTCAAATTCTCATGACAAAATGCACCACCATTTAATACCCCACGGTGCATTAAACTTAATTATCTTTATTTCTTATCAAATGTATGGCCTATTATGTATTTTTGTACTCATTAATATATATATATATATATATAATAAGTAAAAAGTTAAACTATTTGCAACTTTAAAGGGGACCAATTTCGGTGTTCTTTGCAATGATGATCACCATGATGTTGATCATTGTAGTGAAATCTGCACTATTCAAATATAGTTTCAACGGTTTAGATTTAAAATTTTCAATTTTTCAATTAATGATCTTTATCTTGGGAAAGACTAATCGCTTCATACATATTAAAATAATTTCTTAAATTAAATATAGACAATACATAATAGTGATGATTTGTTGTGCTTATCAGTTCGCTTAACACTAAATCTCGTTTCTCATAAATAATGTGACTAATTTTCAAAATCAACATGACATAAAACCCACATTTTCTCCAGCACTATTTTTATTAATGCCATTTTGTTAGATGCATGTTCAAAGATTTCAGAAAAGCAAAGGCAAAATATGAAGTAAAAGATTGAAATTGTTGTTGGGGTAATCACAGTAGTGTGCCTAACACAGTAACACTAATCCAAAAATGAACTTTCAAAATTGGGTATGGGATCATGTTGGAAACAGGTTACCAAATTGGGAAATGACAGCACATGCATGAGTAATGATCAAAGTCCCAATTCACTCCAAAGCCAAAAAAGAAAGTTCCTAATTAGTCCAACTTCTCCTTAACCCTTTGTTACTTTTCCTTTTAAAGCTTCCAACAATAACATCAATATTTTTTTGACCAACAAAACATCATTTTTAGAAGGGCCAACAATTCTTTTTTTTTTTTAATCTTATTCAATTTTTAATGTCAGCCTTATGATTTACCATTTTATAATTAAATGGCTAAGATTTTACAACTATCATTTACATTTTGTGAGTGTTGCATTAAGTTTTGTGAAATTAACCATCATGGGCCCATTTAGGAACATGGTGAAGAAGTTTTTTTTATGTAAGTCAAGACAAATATGTGAAGAAGATTATTCTATTTTACGAAAAATACTATTGAACGGACTTTTTGGACTCCCATAAATGTTGTCAAACGGGAATATCAACGTTTATATAATCAAGAGAATAATAGGATAAAATCAACTCATATTCAATACTACCAATATACATAAACTAAGATTTCTTTTTCCCCTAGTCACTATATCTTTTATTTAATGAAATCATAACTGAGGTACTTTCATACACTAAATATAAGTACATTTTTCATTGATAATTTGAACATTAATTCGTCTCGTTGTGAAGAAATAATGCATTCTAGCATAATGAATTGACTAAAATTAACTCTCAAGGACTTTTTTTTTTTTTTGCATTTATATGATTCAAACTCCTAATTTTATATTTAAGTGACTATAACCTTTTATTAGAATGTTGATTAGAAAAATACTATCTAAGATCCTTAATATAACATGCACTATAAATGAGATCTTGTATAGATATCAGAGGGAGTCTATATTGTCTGGTTACAGTTAGAAAAAAAATTTTCTTTTGGATCAGTACGATGAAGAGATGTATAATGAAACTTCATTTAGGAAGAGAAAACGATATATTGAAGAAATGTAAGGGGAAAACCTTGAAGCAGAAATGAAGTAACTTTTCTTTTGGTCTCTCTCTCTCTTCTTTCTTTTTCTCTTTAAATTTTGTGATGAGATGAGTAGAGTGAGCTTTTGCTTTTTTATGAGATGAACTTTCTACGTAATCATTACTCAGAAATAATCCCTAAATATGCTGCATCACTTCACTTTTCTCACTACTCTTGTGTCACTTTCATATTTGGATTATTCTAACAAGCTCCTCTTTTTCTTAACTATATGTTCCTTCTTGCTTTAATCTTGTCTTTCAAGATCTCATTTTTCCTCCATTGCACTATTCCTCATCACACTTGTGTTTCAAAAGAAGTGTGTCTAGTTTTTACACTTTTCAATGCATGGTCTTTAATTTATGTTTATACAAAAGAATTTGGTGAATATGTTTATACAAAATTTTAAAGTATATATGCTATTGTGATGACTTATAGTTTAGGGGTGTTTGCAGATCGCATTTTGTTTTAACTTGGATTCTTATATCACGATATTCATCAAGTCAATTTAAGGATGGTCGGACTCATCAGACCATTAAGTACTCCTATTTTAGTTCGTTAATTTTGGATTTAGATTTATTTTGAACTTTGTTTGGTATGTACGAACTATGCTACCGAAAGAGAGGGCAGAGCATCTTTAAACAAATGCTTTGATTGGTATACCTATATATGTTCTTAATTTCTTATTTGTTCTTTTCCAACTTTTTTTATTAAGTACAAATATCCTAATGTTGAAGGGAATCATATTTAAGGTACTTTCAAACACTAAATATGGGCATATCTCCCTATGAGATTCAAATATTTGTTCGTCATGTTGTAAGGATTAGTTCATTCCTTTGGATCAAATTCTGTTGGTTCTTTTATACCATTCTTATGTAAGTAATTTTTCTGTTGAAGATAATTTTGGATTTAGATAATTATCTATCATGTCAATTACATACTAATACATAATTATTCTGTTGAAGATAATTTTGTCTTAAATACTATTGGAAACTAAAATGTGGATATTTCCAAATTTATGACTCAACAACCACTTAGACAGAATTGCCTTTGTTGGAGAATAATGTGCTTAGCAAAAAAATGTGGGCATTTCTCTTAAATGGTATTCAAACTTTTTTTTAATAATACCGATAACATAACTTATAAGAGTACATCAAAAGTTCAAATAAAAACCTAAGTGTTAACCTCCTTCAACAATAATCACCCCCTAAAGGAGGGGTTGGATTTGATCTAGGATATAGTAATGCTCAATCGTACAATGAGACATGTTAGCTAAGTAATCCCTACATACATGTTTCCCTTAGCCTTATGGTTAATCATAACATGCCAATCTTTGTGTAAGTAGGCTCTAACATCTTTGACAATATCTCTAAAAGATGGTAGTATCACACACTCAAGACAGCAAATTAATAGCTTCAATGCAATATGCCCATATAACAATTGTCCTATATCCTATATTCCAGCAAATATGAAGACCATTAATTATCCCTATAATTTTAGCTATAACCACATGAACTGGAATGAGCTTACAACTATATCCACTGCTCCATTGGCCATCTTAATCCTAGTGACACCTTCACATCCACTATTACCAATCGATAATACTAAATTGTTCGTTTCTAACTAAACATAATCACCAATGATATTTACAGGATTAAAATAAGATGAGCAAGAGTTACCATAGAACTTGAAGTGATGCACTAAATCATTATCCCTTGCATGCGTGAAAAAAGCTTCTTTATGCATTAGTTTGTTCCCCATTTGTGGCATCTACAAACACAATAGGTCCATTTGGCAAAGCAGTGGAGAAGTACTTATGGGCTTATTCACACAAGCCAAGGCAAATATGTGGAAGAAATTGTTTCGTTTTGTGGAAAAACACTGCTGAACGTGCTTATGGGTATAAGCACAATGTTGTCAAGGCCAATATTACATATCACATTCCAAATGTCCCATCATATGTACCTAAATAGTGTTTCCCATTGAACCTTATATGTACACTGTTAACCTACTTTATGAGTCAGGACCACTGAACCCAATCGGCTCCAGTAAGGTTGAAAAAATCCTGCCTGGCAGACTATTTGATAATGATGAGCCTCCTCAATCTCTAGAGATGAGACGATGGGGCCTTTTCAACAGCAACTGACGCCATGGGCTTCTTGCCTTTGTTAGAGCTTTGTGTGAAGGTGGCAAGAACATATGCATTGGTGTAGTCCCTAATGACACGGTCCACTCTAGAGAACCCTAGAATTCTCTAGCGATCTCTTGTATATACTTAGCCATTCTAGAACTCTCCACACATTTTTCACATGTTTGAATTCAATGTGTAAATATCTAGATATTTTAAGAGAGAGTTCTGGAAGACGAGTATAGGCCGTTAGATCGAATCAATCTCCACCGTCCGTTAAGGAGGTGGAAGGCTATAAATACCCCCAAGGGGTTGAGTTGTAACCACCAAGAAATCTTGCAATACAAAGCATTCTCCCAAGTTCCATCTCTATCTAGTTTCTCTCTCTAGACTTCCTTAGTTCTCAAACTAAGTTAAGTCTTGGTAGGCTTACTAGCAGGTTCCAGAGCTTGAGTTTGAGTTAAGCTTGCTAGGCCGCAAGGAGCTTTCATGAAGTAAATCACTAAGCCCGTGACAGTTGGTATCAGAGTCAGGTTCTGCACAAGTTCTAGGTTTGAGTTTGAGAGAAAGAGATTGCTTCAACTACAACCGACATGGCTCCCCAACAAGGTGCTGGGAAGAAGGCCAAGGATAAGGCCACAAAGGAGGTGGTTGCTACTTTGGAAGAGAAGATGGCTTTGTTAGAAGCCACCACATCTGAAAGGGTTGAGGATGTTGTCCAACGCATCGAGGGGTTCGTGTCCAAGGAGGACGAGGAAGAACTAAGGGCCGAGATGCAGGACGCTCTTCAAGCAGTTGCACGAGGGTGGTCCGAAGAAGTGGAGACCCTCAAGGCCGAGAACGCTGCGCTACGGTCACAAGTGGAGGAGCTTGTAATGCAAGTAAAGACTTGCATGGCCGCGGTGACCAACGTAGGGGTTGGCCAAGTCCCTTTATCCTCAAAGGTAAATGTCCCCAGACCTTCTCACTATGGAGAAGTAAGGAATGCTAGGGAGATTGACAACTTCCTATGGGGACTTAAGGCATACTTCGGTGCTATGGGCATCACAGAGGAAGCTCACAAGGTAAGTAACGCTTCCCTCTTCCTTAAAGATATTGCCCTCGTATGGTGACTTCGCAGGTGTGATGACGTCAACAGAGGATCAGAGCCTGTTCGAACATGGGATGAGTTCAAGAAAGGACTCAAGAAGCAGTTCTACCCCGAAGATGCGGAGAACGAAGCCAGGGCCAAACTCTGCTGCCTCCAACATAAAGAAGGTCACATCGGGGAGTATGTCCAGGAGTTTCAGGAATTGCTCTTGGAAATCTCAGACATGAGTGAGAAGGATGCTCTCTTCACTTTCCTGGATGGATTATGCAGCTGGACTAAGACGGAACTCAAGAGGCGGGGTGTTCAGGACTTGGCTTCCGCTATTGCCGCTGCAGAATCCTTGGTCGAATACAAGAAGGAATCGCCCAAGGGACCTATCAAGAGGATTACACACAGTGGCAAAGGTGGGGGAGAACGTGATCACGCACCCAAGAAGGACAAGCCCCCTCGTTTCCATGACAAGGGCCAAACAAAGAAGGAAGAGGATCCCCGAAAGATCTCATGCTTCCTCTGCAATGGTCCGCACAGGGTGTACGAATGTCCAAAGATGGGAAAACTTGCTTCTCTTATCATGGAGAAGGAAAAGAAGGAGGAGTCCCAACTTGCCTCCATAACTTCCCTTAATGCCCTAGAGACGAAGAGTGAAGAGTCTCACAAAGGGCGAATGTACGTGCAGGTTCACATCAACAACAAACCCTTGTCAGCCATGATAGATATTGGAGCAGACTTTGTTTACATGGCCAAGGAAGTTGCTGATGAGGTAGGCCTTCCTTATAATAAGGAGGAAGGTTATGTGAAGGGAGTAAATTTAGGTAGCCTCCCTATTCATGGAGTTGCTCGAGACACTCCCATCCAGATCCAACAGTGAAAGGGAAAGGCCGACATCATTGTTGCTCCCCTGGACGATAAGAAGTTCTATCTTGGGATAGACTTCCTTGATAAGGCCAATATCGTCCTCGAGTCCTCCTCCAACACGGTGTACATCAGAGAGGGCAAACGTCGATACTATGTCCCCATCAAACGACAGTTCGATGAGAGGAACATAATCTCTACCCTCTAGTTCTCTAAGGGTCGCAAGAGGCAAGAGACCACTTACTTGGCCACCCTGAAAACTGAAGAAGTGGTCAAGGATGCTCCTGTACCAAAGGCAGTTCAATAAGCCCTTGAAGAGTTTAAGGACATCATGCCAACTGGGCTGCCCAAAAAGCTCCCTCCAAAAAGAGAGGTCGACCGTGCTATAGAACTGGAGCCAGGAGCTAAACCACCTACATTTGCTCCCTACCGCATGGCACCCCCGGAGTTGGAAGAGCTCCAAAGACAGTTGAAGGAGCTACTCGATGCTGGGTACATCCGTCCCTCAAAGTCCCCATATGGTGCGCCGGTACTCTTTCAAAAGAAGCATGATGGTTTCCTTCGACTTTGCATAGACCATCGGGCGCTTAGCAAGATGACCATCAAGAACAAGTATCACATCCCTCGGATCGATGATCTCTTTGATCAGCTTGGAGATGCAAGGTACTTCACTAAGCTCGATTTGAGGAGTGGATACTACCAAGTCCACATAGTCAAAGGGGACAAGCCAAAGACGACATACGTAACACGCTATGGATCGTATGAGTTCTTGGTCATGCCCTTTGGTCTCACAAACGCACCGGCCACATTCTGCACCCTCATGAACAAGGTACTTGCTCCCTACCTTGATCGTTTTGTGGTAGTCTATCTAGATGATATTGTTGTGTATAGCAAGACCTTGGACGAGCATGTGGAACACTTGCGGCAAGTGTTCTCTCTACATTGAGGGACCATGAGCTCTATGTCAAGAAGGAGAAGTGCTCCTTCGCCCAAGAGGAAGTGCCTTTCTTGGGACATATTATTGGTAAGGGAAGGCTTCGCATGGATCCAGCCAAAGTGCAAGCCATACTTGAGTGGGAGCCTCCCACCAAGGTCACTGAGTTAAGATCTTTCCTTGGCTTGGTGAACTACTATCGCCGGTTCATCAAAGGGTATTCTTCTGTTGTCGCTCCACTCACAGATTTGTTGAAGAAAAAGCAAGCATGGAACTGGAGTCCCAAGTGCCAACAAGCCTTTGAAGCTTTGAGGAAGGCTGTAACTAAAGAACCAGTACTTACTCTACCTGATCTCAACAAATCTTTTGAGCTGCACACCGATGCTTCTGACTTTGCTATTGGTGGGGTCCTAATGCAAGAAGGACACCCTATTGCATTTGAAAGCCGGAAGCTCAATGATACTGAGAGGCGGTACACAGTACAAGAAAAGGAGATGACCGCGATAGTCCATTGTCTTCGTACATGGAGACATTACTTACTTGGGAGCAAGTTTGTAATCAAGACAGATAATGTAGCCACCAGCTACTTCCAGACACAGAAGAAGCTTACTCCCAAGTAGGCACGATGGCAGGATTTTCTTACAGAATTTGAGTATATCATGGAGTACAAGCCAGGGTATAAAGGCCCCAGTCCTCCCGCATACAAGTTTGCAAAGGACTGGAATGATCAAGCTGACATTGCTCAGGCCTACTTGGAGAAAGCCTCCAAAAAGATGAAGAAATGGGTCGACAAGAAGAGACGACCAAGGGAGTTTCAGGTCGGGGACCTCGTCCTTGTCAAGATGTACTCCCATGTGAGGTTGGAAGGAAGGCACAGGGGTCTCCTCTGGAGATATGAAGGACCTTTCCCCATTCTCAAGAAGGTTGGGACCCAAGCCTACAAATTAGAGCTGCCCGCCAGCATCAAATACCATCCAGTCTTCCATGTAAGCTTACTCGAGCCTTATCATGGAGATCCATCATATCCGGACAGAGGCATCTCACAGCGTGCACCAATGAGCATAAAAGTACAACATGATAAGCAGGTTGAAGAGATACTTGCTGATCGAAAGGTACGCCGCTCAAACCAGCCTCCAATTCATGAACTTCTTGTCAAATGGAAAGGATTGCCTGAGAGCGAAGCCAGCTTGGAGCCCATTTCTCACTTGTGGCAATTCCGGGACCAAATCCAGACCTATGAGGAAAAGAAGGCAATGAGGACGTCGCTAGGATAGGTGGGGGAGGATGTCACGATCCACTCTAGAGAACCCTAGAATTCTCTAGAGATCTCTTGTATATACTTAGCCATTCTAGAACTCTCCACACATTTTTCACATGTTTGAATTCAATGTGTAAATATCTAGATATTTTAGGAGAGAGTTCTGGAAGATGAATATAGGCCATTAGATTGAATCAATCTCCACCGTCCGTTAAGGAGGTCAAAGGCTATAAATACTCCCAAGGGGTTGAGTTGTAACTACCAAGCAATCTTGCAATACAAAGCATTCTCCCAAGTTCCATCTCTCTCTAGTTTCTCTCTTTAGACTTCCTTAGTTCTCAAACTAAGTTAAGTCTTAGTAGGCTTACTAGCAGGTTCCAGAGCTTGGGTTTGAGCTAAGCTTGCTAGACCGCACGGAGCTTTCATCAAGTAAATCACTAAGCCCGTGACACTAAGCAGATGCATTGAATCTTCCTCCTGTAAGAATCCGAACGGGCATGTTGCCTTTATTATTAACCCCAGGTGCTTCTTTAGTTGACCGATGTAAGCTTAGCCAAGTGTGAATAGCCATATGAACTGACCACCTCCATAGTATTTTCCATATGTTGTAAGCTGGTTGTTGTGTACTTGTAAAAAGAAAATGATAAGTATATGTAATATAAAAACAACCATCCGTGGATGGTTTCCAAAAGAATTTGTCCTCTCCTCACAAGATGGGTGTATAATAGAGATTTGATCAACTAAACATGAAGGCAACCAATTCAGCAGTCTCCTTCTATCCTAATCACCTTCTGAGTTGACATAATTTGTTATCTTTTCATTACAATTAACAAACACCTCCTAACCAGGAATCAAATCAATAAGACATTGGTTGGGTGAGGACCAATTCTCAAACCAAAACAAAGTGGTAGACCATCATGAATTGTATTCCCTAATCCTTCCCTAAAGGAATTCCACATTGATGCAATGCCTCTCCATGTTGCTGACGAGTTCCTTTGCTCATTGACCTTTGGGAAAGGTATAGTATAGAGCCATAATTGTACTTCGCTCTCAGAACCTGGACCCATAAAGATTCTCGCTCAATGATGAGCTTTCAACATGATTTTATTATAGAAGCCTCATTCTGTTTCCTCAAATTTTTTACCCCCAACATCCCATGCTTCTTATCAAGATTAATTTGGCGTCAAGAAATGAGGTGTAACTTCTGGTGATCATCTCACTCATCCCATAGAAAGGGTCTATTTTGATTCTTAATATCATTGAGCATATTCTTAGGAAGGAACATTTTTTGCATATGATATAAGGGCATAGCAAAGATGACTACACGGATTAAGGTAGCACGGCAGTAAGGCTAAGATATTTCTTTTTTCAATCCAACATCTGCTTTTGACTTTTTCCAAAATAGGCCCAAAGATAACATAAGATGCCCTCTTATGGATGAGGAGAATGCCTAATGCCTAGGTACTTGCCCAAATCGAGGATAAGACCTACCTCCATTTGGTTACTTAGCTTGAGCTCTATGGGGAATTGAAAATTCCTTGAAAAGCACATTTTGATCTTGCTTTTATTCATCTTCTACCCAGACGCAACAGAAAAATGTCAATGCAGTCCACCATAACATCCACTAGACTATTTGAGGCTTCCCCACCGGGTCATTAGCAAAGAAAATGTGGGATATCATAGCAACCCCCTCGATTGTGTTGAATTGGATGCCAATCTCCATCTTTAATCGCATCTTGGATGATGTAATTCAACCTCTCCATGCACAATGTAAATATATAAGGAGAGATTGAAGCCCCTGTCTTATCCCTTGTGACAATCCAAACTCCTCTTTTGGCTTCACATTCCAAAGCACTTGAAATCATTGAAAAGATGGTCATCATGATGACAAAAATCATTTTCTGATCCAAGCCCAAAAGCTGAATGTCTCTAGGATAAAAGACCATTCAAGGCGGCCGTATGCTTTCTCTAAATCAACTTTCACTAGTTGCATTGTAATTCCTAGGAGATTGGTTACTTCTGTTAGATACAATCTTATTAGTGCATTAGTACAATTCTTTTTGCTAAGTATTATATCCTTATGTTGAAGTTATCTTGTTCAAAGTATCGTGGATATTAAATATGGATATATTTACCAACAAAAATTTTAATATAAATTTATCATATCACGAGAGACTGACATTTTCCACTAATTCAACATGTTGGTACATTTTCATCATGTTTGCACCTGTGGGCTTTATCTGGGTAAAAAGGCCCAAAACATTTCCTCTCAAAATGGCGCGAACCGTGAGCCTCGGAGAGCCCAGCTCGGGTTCAAGCCTTGGCGAAATTCCCATCCCAGTAGCGTCGCCGGCGACCACTTGAACGTTTCTGATTACAGGAAGCAATGGCAAGTCTTCATGTCAAGCCCTGCTATTACACTCTCTATTTCCTTCATTCCCACTTTGTGCTTATAGGAAGTCTACTTTCAAGTGTAGTGCGTTTGCACATGACTCTGCGAGTTTCCCTAAGTATTTCTCCTTCGTTTTCTGTGCGGCTCTCTCCCTGGGATGTGTTTCGTTCTGTTCTTTCGTAATCCTTAGTTTCACTCTTTGAAGCAAGAAATAGTAACAAGAACCAGAAATCCATAAAACTCTCGCCTTGGGTAAGAATGTCTTGGCAAACATGTTTTAAACGTCGCCAGGCTTTGTTTCCAATCACTGCTCGTCGGCGATTAAGTAGCCTTTCTATTCAGCACAAGAGACCCAATTCGATGTCTACTGGCCTAACAGCCATCCAAGGATTGAACTTTCTTTCAGACAAGCCTTGTTCTTCTAATTATGTGGCGCAACTTGAAGCCTGCATTCAATCCAAATCCGTGTCCTTAGGTAAGAAAATACATGAACATATCCTTAAACACGATGGCTTTATCAAGGATTT
>JANTPZ010140484.1:0-12547 GCA_025593235.1 Vachellia pachyceras | reverse complement strand
TTTTTCAGGTTTGCCAGATCCCTCTCCCATCTGTTCTGGGCATACTGAAAATGTTGGCAGCAATGTTCCTTCTCAAGCACCCCTCCATGGTTAACTGATGGATTCCATGTACATTCCAAAGCCATCTTAGGTGAAATTGTTTCCCCTTTGAGCAAGTCTGGGAAGTCTAGAAAGCTCAATCCAAAACGTGTAGGAGCAGCTTGGGCAGAGAGGAGGAAGATTGAGCTAGAGATGGAGAAGAAGGGAGAGACTGTAAGGAAAGATTATGATGCTAACTGGCTTCCTAATTTTGGCAGAGTCTGGCAAACTGGTACCAGAAAAGAGTCCAGAAAGGAATTTGAGAGGGAGAAACAGAAGTTATTCAAGGTTGAGGGCAAACCAGAAATGCCAACTGTAAGATGAGAAAAGAAAATATTTTGAAATTCCCATTCATCATTGATGTACCCTAATAGGGTATTTATACATTTAGAGAGATGTACATAATCATAATCATATCCCTAACATTTCTCACAAATCATATCCCCAATATCTCTAACTAATCATATCCCCAATATCTCTCAACACTCCCCCTCAAGTTGAAGCGTAGATATTAATCAAGCCCAACTTGTTACAAAGATAGTCAACCCGTTTATTAACTCAATGAAACGCCAAAGATAAATTATCTAAACACGATACACCGCTAGAACAAGCAACCGAACGCTGAAAATGAAGGAAACCGACAAAGACATGTCACCAAACGTCACTACCCAACCATGAAACCGGCCTAACCAAACCGGAACAGGCAGTCAACGTCAGCAAAGCCATGTCACCAAACACCACCACCCAACCATGAAACCGGCCTAACCATACCGGAAAAGGCAGTCGACGTCAACAAAGCAAAGAACAACCTCTTATTCCCATTGCCACCAAGAACTTCCATTTCTTCCTTTCAAACACCAGCAACAGAAAAGAAAGGACAATAAACAACAAACCAGCAATAGCAAACACATCAACGCGGGTCGTACGGACACGAAGAACAGTGTACTGTACGGACTCGGACCAGCGCACTGTGCGGACGATGAATAATGCACGACACACACCCCAGAGAGCGCGAACACCGTCGGGATGAACAGTGACTGTACGGACAGTGGTGAACAGTGTTCCGTACGGACGGTGAACAGTGACGCCTCGCGCACAGTCCCCCGGGGGAAAATCTGGACTTGAAGCCAGTCAACAAAAAACAAACACAGAAAACCGCTCCCTCCCTACGCACAGACTCCCTCTGAACGGGCAGCGTAGGGAGAAGAATAAAGTGAAAAAAAAAAAAAAACCTTATGGCTCTGATACCATGTTAGATGAGAAAAGAAAATATTTTGAAATTCTCATACATCATTGATGTACCCTAATAGGGGATTTATACATTTAGAGAGATGTACATAATCATAATCATATCCCTAACATCTCTCACAAATCATATCCCTAATATCTCTCACTAATCATATCCCCAATATCTCCCAACAGAATTAAACAGAAAAATCGAAAGAGTATACAGATTGATGTGCTGAAATTCTGGAAAAACATGCATACAGATCAATCTCATAGACGATCATAACTTATTTGCTGAAATTTTGAAATTCTGCAAGGCTCTGTAAATAAATGTGGACATGGATTAGGTTGAAATATTCAACATTAGTGAACAATGCCATAGTTCATGTGGACAAAAGAAAAAACACTGGAGCAACCTCACATATGTGACGATTTCTCCCAGAAGCTGCCGGATTACACTTGGTTTTAGAGGTCTTGGAATAAATCACAGCATCACAGTGCAATGCCCCGCATAAATCAGCCAAGCGCTTGCTATGAGTCAGCATTTAAATGAAGCAACAAAGAAGTCAAGCTCAAAAACGACAAAGCTTTCAACGGGTTTCGTTTGGAAACCCGTTGGAAAAACGGACACAGATTTCGAGGTACTTTATGTGAGAGAAATTTTGTCTCGGCTTGCGTGAGAATGGGTTTGGGGAGCCAAAACGGGCTCCCCAACATGTTTCCAAACGCAGCTATTGTGCGGAATCAACATTTGCTAGAAAGATTTCAATAATTTTGTATGCAATTTGAATTAAGATATGTTGTGTAGGACATGCATGTAAAGCTATAATGACTTTTCCACATCCCACACAGATTTGTCAGTAGATTCTTTCTCAAGAGAAAGTGGGAGTAAATGAGTGGTTTGTAACAAAAAGTCTGAGTTATTATGTTTGCCCGTATATAATATGAATGAAGTATCACAAACGACTTAGCTCAAGGAAATGCTCTATATTCAACCACAAAAATAGATGAAAAAAAGAATATTGAAATGACATTTAGATATGACAGGAATGAAGAACAAATATAAATCTGAAACGTAACATGAAGAATAGAATACTAAGCAATGTTGGCTGTAAAGTAACATATTAATAAAAAAACTTGGCACAGAAGAATCACAATACAGAGAGGTAATCATAATGTGAATTTTATGCTCTTCCTGGTCCCTGAATATATTATTGTCGGGGATGAAGTCTGCACTTTTCTGGAAGCTGATAGTTTTCTCGTCCCATGAATGGCACCAAATACTACAACCGACATAAGCAACATGATCACGGAGGTGAAGTTCAAAATGCATTACTTCATGCTGTACTGTATAATGATGAAAAAATATTTCATACCTCCTCAGTAATTTTTGAAGCTGCCCTGCTTCTTTTTCTTGAGCAATGTACTTCATGAGCATGAGCTTTTTCATTTTCATTATGTCTACATGATAGGTCATGTTACCGAGAGGATGAGAATAATTGAACCCAGCAGCCTGCGCTTGTAACCTTGTCTGCCAAATGTGAAGACATATTAGAATATACCAGCTATTAAGCTCGGCCCTAACGAAAAGCTCCAGAGATTGCCATAGCCATAAAATACATGAGGTGAAAGAAACCTAGATACCATGGCCTATCTTTTCCATGAAATCACAGACAAGTGGCAACTTTAATGGCAATATCACAGATAGGAGAGAGGGGTAGAGGTTGATACGCGTGAGAGAGTGGGATGAGGCACGAGGAAGTAGATTTGGCCAAGTCTAAGCTGCTCATCCTCCCAAACCTGCGGCAAACATGTCCCCAGGTATATAGGTATATTGATTCAGAATTGAAAAGGAAGCAATTCGGATGATCGAAGGTCACAGAGCTCACCGTGAATGGCTGCTTCAATTCTTCAAATCGGCCATCCAAATCCATTAGCAAAATCGCCAGCAAAATAGAGGGAACCTTTGTGAGATGAGAGGACGTCTAGAATTTAACGCATTGGGCAGTGCGAATGAAAATTGGTGGCGCCGGTTTTGAAATTTGAAAACTTAGCAAAGCAATTGATGAGTCAAATTTTGAAATATAAATAAATGGAGAGAATGGAAAAGAAATGGAGGCAGAAAGTGACAGCACAACTCTCCCTTTGACGTGATTTGAAGGTATTGCAGAGGTGGAGACTGGAGTCTCTGATCATGGCGTGGGTTTGAGTTGTTTTCATGAAGGTTACAGGCATAAAATATTTCGGATGAAGATGGGTTGCACCCAACGAAGCTGCTTGTGAACAAAGCGCAAAACGACGAAGGTGCTTTTTCAGTCTTCCAAGGAAAGGACAAAAGCTTCAGGAAAAGGGGTTTCTTCAGCTGTTGCTTTATAAGCAGCTAATGTATTTAAAAATTGTGACTTATTTCGATGCATTTATTGTCTACTGTGCAACCTGATTTCAGTGGAACAGCGGTGTCACTTCCTTCGATGCATTTAATGTCTACTGTGCAACCTGATTGCAATTTAAAAAGCAAGTCAAAAGCATTCTTTCGGTGTTTATTCAGTGGGCATCGCGGAGGACTGCTTCACGTGCACTGAGCCCAATAGAAGCCATCGCACAGAGCCAAAAAATGCTTATGAACAGTGACCTGAGTCTAAAGTCACTGTTGAGCTGAAAATTTGGTGAACCGAAGGTGGAAGACTTTTTATATATATATATATATGTTGATTTTCTCCCTCAACATATTCTTCTTCTTCTTCACATTGTCCTTATTTGGGGCAAAAACGAAAATACAGAACACCAACATTCTTAGTACGAGGCAGCACTTCAATTTCATAGAATAAGAATTCGAATCTCAATCTGATCAAGGACAAAACAGCAAAAAAGCATTTGGCTGAGTTTTGACAGAGAATGAACCAACATTCAATTAAAGGAGGTCACCTGAAAAGACAAATAAAGCAAAAAGTGACTGAAGCGAAGAGAGGTTTAGATGACTATTGATGGAACCTGTGGTGTATTTGAGCAAACACAAATGGTACCTGATACGAGAGTGACTCGATATGGGAAAGATGTACAGGCATTAAGCTAAATTTAGGCTAGAATCTCATCAAGCAAAACCTAGTCGCTAAAAAAGTCATCTCGTTTTAGATTCAGATGCAAGCAGAGACAGCTGCAGATTTCTTGAACAACGGTAAAATTTTTTTTTTTTGGTGAATAACGGTAAAATTTTCAGCTGCAGTAAAAGGCGAAGAAAATGTTTACTGGATTTTGAGCATTTAGGTGAGGAGGAGGAGTTTCTCATCATTGGATTACGGTGGCGAATTGCAGTAAATTTCCTTTCCCACGGCGGTGGCTTTGGTGTTGCAAGAGTGCACCTGACAGATTTAAAGATGGTACAACTTTATCATTCAATCAATTACGTAATAATATTATTTGTTGGACATTGTACAATTCAATTATATTTTATAAAAAAATATAAAATATTTATATGCATAAATGATTTTCATACCCTTTTAAATAATTTCCATTTAAAAGTTGTTGGTAAAAAAAAAAAATTCATTCAAAAGTTACATCTTTAAAATTGCGTCCTATTGTTGTAATAATAACCATGATAAATCATTATTGAGTCCTGTAAGACTCGCTTACAAAATTGTGTGTTTGATAGAACATTGAGAAGGAAAAAGTCACGTGCACAGTGAAATTATCACTTTTATTTAATTAGTACCAGTATGAGGGTTGGGTCCGCCTGCCAAAATAGACAGGTTGTGGACTGGCAAAAGTCAGCCTGTAGGGTGGCGAGCTGTCAACCCGTGGGTTAGGCGGGCTGAGCCAGCTGGTTGGCGGGCCAGCCCGCCTAACTCATTTTATTTTTTTTTTAAAAATATATATTTTATGTATTTTTTTACATTTTTTTCATCCTAATATTTTTTACAAAGGAAAAATGTAATATTAAACTCTATTTTTAGAAAATTATTGAACACTTATTCATAGAATTTGAAAGAGAACAACATAAATATACAATCTTATAAAAAATGGGTAAAAAAAGAATTTATTTTTTATTTTTTAAAAAAATAAAAGGTTGGCTGGTTGGGATTTTCCAGCCCGCCACCTGGCGGGTTGGTGGCGGACTGACCCGTTTTACTGATACTACTTTTAATAAAAAATGAGTGTGTACAGCATTTCATGGAGATGTGCTTTTATCTGAAAAGTCACGGTTGACAACAAGTTAAAAATTGTGACTTTTGTATGCTAAATGTGGAGAGAGAAAGGTAAGTTGAATGAAAAAAATGTAAGGTGAGCTCATGAACACGTAAAAAAAATTCCTATATTTTTCAATTGGAAAAAAATAAAAATTACCAAAAAATCATATAATTTTTATACCTTTTATCATTTTATTTTTCATTTTTCATTTTACTTTTTCCTAATTTTATCATAATATATAAAATGATAGGCTTGTTTGGTTAGCTTGTTTAGGCAACTAAAATCCATTCCTGTGCTTACCAAGACAAAATTCCTCTAACATATTTACCTCGAAATCTGTATCCGTTCTCCAATGAGTCATCCAAACAAGCCCAATATATATTATTTAATGAGATTAACGTGTTTTAAAATTATTTTACATCAAAAGTCACCTTCCAACATTTATTCAAATAACTTTTTCTTTTAGTAAAAAAGTTACTTTTTCAAATTTTATACAAACATAAATCATATTACATCTTTTAATTTTCACTATAATTTATTTTTTGAAAGGCATTCCATTGAAAAGTTGTTTCTGCTTATCAAACGGACCCATATTCAGTTACAAGGATATTCAACGCCCATACTCAAGTATAACAGAGAAAATTGTCAAACCGCTCGGCCAAGCCGGTTTGAAGCAGTCTCATAGGGAAGGAAATTCTGATTGGGGATAGATGCATGCTCCACACGGACACGCTGCTTTTGGATTTCATTCTCTCCCTCTCAGTGGGTTGGGGACCTGCCATCTCTCAATTTGACTCACAGCTCAAACGTGTCAAAAGCACCATGTATGCGTGTGACCGCCATAATTAATTAATTTAAGAATGACAAATCCCAAACCAACAGCGTTTCGTGAGTTTTACGGCTTTTGAAGGAGCGTGGGGGGAGAAAAGGTGGGGATTTTTGTTATGGCGATCAGATTATGGGATCAGAAGTGGGTAAGGCTGCGGCAGCAACAAGAATAATAATAATAATAATAACAGCAACAAGAATCTAATGAATAAGAAGAAAATAAAGATTAGGGAGGATAGAGTACCAAACACAAGCAGCGTCAACAGTGAACGATGTAGTCTTGGCATTGAAGTAAAGTTAGTTGAAGTTGGGGACATGGAGTGAGAAAGTGGGCAACCTCGCTTTCTCTCAGCCTCATGATGATTATGGAACCAAAAAGAAAGAAAATTATAAATGCAAGCTACAAAAGGTGAAAGGTGGAAGCAGGAAAAAGCAATTTCGTCCCAGCAAGTGAACCCGATTCAAAGTAAGCAAGTTGCCCCTCCCATATTGATATTTCCCCATCCTACACCAATCATGTGGTGCTGGAAAGCCGACGCCGGCTGAAAATTTCTGCCACCCAACACCACCGGACGATTTCCCTCTGCTCTACCTTACCGCCTTCTTCCAACGCTGCACACCTTCCTCAAAGCAAAGGTATCTCTCTCTCTCTCTTCTTTTAAGGATTATTCTAATTATGTTTCTTACTACTTTCATCCTCGGGATCCCTCCTCTCAGATGTCAGATTATGTTTTCTTCTCATTGTTCTTGTCTTTTTTATACTCTCAGAAGACCTCTCCTTATCCCGCCTTTTCTTCTCTGCTCTTCAAAGCTTTCTTAGATCAACTAGAATTTCTCTTGTAAAACCGAAAATTCTCTCTCTCTCTCTCTCTCTCTCTCTTGATGGCTTTCGATTTCATAATTCTGCCTTTCTACCTTCCTTCGCGGGCTTTTTTCTTCCCCTTCTCTTAATTTCCGCTCCAATAAGCCCTCAGATCCTTACTGTGTATCCCCAAGAGATATTTTTGTTAATCCTAGCTACCATCGGATTTAATTTTTGAATGATCATTCTTGTTTCCTCCTCCTCCTCCTTTTACATAGAGCGGTTTATTTTCCTAGTTGATTGAAGGATTTTCCATTTTAATTTCATGTTTGCCGTTCGTGCCGATCAGCTCCTGATATGGAGCTGCTGCGTCCTTGCCTGTGATCTCATTGGTGCGCTTTTTTTTTTTTGGGGGGGGGGGTAAAATGATCAATTATATAAAATGAAAATAATTATAAAACTAAAGGAGAGCAGTAATGTGGCTCTTACATGTTATAGTTGCTTGACTTTGTCTGAATCATCCAAGAGCGCATTTTTGTTCTTTTCTCGAGTTATAGTCCATCTTTACATCTCCGCTTCGATATGAGAAATGTTTGTGCACAGGAAGTGTAAATGTAAGAATTTTTGTTACCTGAAATTCAAGAATGGAATATTGGTTTCAAGCATATCTTATATATGAAGCTTGCTGAAAAGTCATTAATTTGGGCAGTAACTGTAAGCATGAATACATGAGGTGGTATTCCATCTTCATCATCTTTGGCAGGAAGAAACAGTAATGCCACTGTCATGGGAAAGAAGGGAAGTTGGTTTTCCGCAATCAAGAGAGTTTTCACTCACCACTCCAAGGAAAAGGTAGTCAATGTAAGTGCCCTCCAACCTTAGTTATACAAGTAAATGTTAATTGCTTGCTATTTATTTATTTTTTTCTTTTGGCATCCCTTTTAAAAGGGGAAAACGTTGAAAGCTGGAATTGGGTGCTCCAGACATGTTACAAGTTGTGTAATACTGGACTTAGTACTATTAATGGACAGATCCATATCAATATCGGGAAGTTTTCATCATCTTTTAATCTTTCCTGCAATTAGATAATTAAACTTGGCGTCTTTTATTCCAAATCCCATCCTCCCAACCCCTTGAACTACATTTTAGCTGGGACAATTTTTCTTCACTTTGATCCTTGCGAATTTCTACCATACTAGGGTTTAGTTTTTTATTTAATTTTTTTAACAGGAAAAGAGATCATTTGAAATATTGTTGAGTCATCTATGAAGTTGTATTTTTTAGGCCAAATCCAATTTCTGCATTTTTCTAGACTAAGTACAAAACAACTGTAAAGGTGCCGACACAAATCAAGGACTTCAAATGATTAGTCACTAGTCAGAGTTTGTTCCTCTGCTACAGAGTGGAACCTCCACTATCTGACTCATGTACAACTAGATACCCTCCTTTAACCCAACTCAGCATCCTCTAAACACCCTAATCAGCACAGAACATGCAACACAAATCATATAAATAATAGATGACATCCCAAAACAGCAACATAACTAAAGGACACAAAAATAAAACAATTTTCATGCATCAGGTTGCTTGATCATTTTAATATGACATCAATTGATGCATTAGTTTTCAAGTCTCCATACCCTTTTTTCTCAGTTCAGGAAGTGAAAGTGTGAATGTGGATATGCACGATTAATGTTCATAAGGTGCCACGCCTTTGGGCGGCAGCATGGATTTGTTTCCACTATGCAGATTAACACGTATTGATCTCACCCTTTTGAATAATTATAGCAGGATTCTGAAAAGAAAAACACAGAAGAAAAGAAGAAGAAGAAGAAAGGTCTCGGGACACTAAGGCATGGAGAGACAAATTCATTCATTCCCCTCTTCAGGGAGCCAAGCAGCATTGAAAAAATATTTGGGGACTTCGAGAGAGAGCAACAATTGCTAACTTTCAGGCCCCACACACCTCCTGAGCTACACAAAACACCACCTTTTGTGCCTCCCAGAGCAGCTTCTCCTAGGGCTCCTTCACCAAAGACTGCTTCTCCAAGGGCTTCTTCTCCAAAGGTTGCTTCTCCGAGAGCAGCATCTCCTAGGAGGATTGTTCATCACCACAGACCAGAACCAACGCTAAGGAACCACCATGCCTCAGCTACTAAGATTCAGGCTGCGTATAGAGGTTATATGGTAAGTTCTCATAATATTAAGTAGGCCATACAATTCATGATTCTGTTCTCACATTGTCTTCATGCCTGCTGTTACATGTCTATTGTAAAAAACTGTAGATTGTTGAAATTATAGTACAATAATGCAGATCATTCTTCTATTATTTAGAAGCACACTCTAGCATTTGAAGAATTGATTATAAATGCACTTCATTTGCAAGTTTTGTGGTGAAAACCAAGGTGGCCTGTTATTTCTGGTAACCTTCGAATTGGTGGGTGTGAGTAGGCTTTGAATACTGTGTTAACTAATGTTGCGAAAATATATGGTCATAACCTAATATGGAGCAGAAATACATTGAGTCACAATTTTTTGAACAAGATGCCTCATTAACAATTAGCTAGGCACCTTTCCTTGTATGAGTATAAGAGAATGAGTCGCATTGTTACCACTTGTCAATATTGGGGTTTGCCTGTCTCTGGTTCTATTTATAAAATCCCATTTAGAAGCTTTTCATGGTAGTTAATATCAGACCTTTAACAAAATCTATGAAGCATTTATTAATTCTTTCCAAATACGCCTTTCATAATTATAACCTACTCTCTCTTGATTGGAAGAAGTATAATTGACTTTGGGATATAGGTTAAAGACGGGTAATTTTGCACTGCCATGACAATTTTTGATAAAAGCAAGAACATTACTTAATTTTTACTACTACAGTTAATTTCTCTGATTTACTTAAATGGCCTTATAAATAGGACTGGGGGTGGTACTACATAAACATGTTTTTCTGTGTATTGAATAGAATCTAATGAATTAGTCACATTTTTAAATAGTGTGACTTCTTATAAATTTTATATTGATTTTACTTGCTGAAACATGAGGGACCTGGCTGATGTGATTTGGTAGCTGTTGTACAGGCTAGGAGGAGTTTTAGAGCTCTGAAGGGTCTGGTGAGGCTTCAAGGAGTGGTGAGAGGACAGAATGTAAAGAGGCAGACGATGAATGCCATGAAATATATGCAGTTGTTGGTGCGGGTTCAATCTCAGATTCAATCCCGGAGGATACAGATGTTGGAAAACCAGGCACGATATCAAGCTGAATACAAGAACAATAAAGAAGTGGCAAGTACCTTGGGCAAGTTGACTTTAGGCCATGGAGTAAGCCCTTTGACTTGTGAAGTTCTTTAGCTTTTAAGACTGATGCTACTCCAACCTGCAGGCTCTGAAATGCCTAATTGTCTCTCCCTAGATGGCGCATCTTTGCAAGCATGCATAGAATAATTAAAATTGATTTTTAACAGATAGTTTAACTACTAATCCATGGCAGGAGCTTACTTGTGCCAAGAACCAAAGCTTGGCAAACTCGATTTATTCCCATCAAAGTTAATATCTCTTTCTTAGTGATGGTGCATTAGGGGCTTGGTACTGCATAATTATGAGATTATGCAGTCATATCTGTTAAAAGTTGATTGAGTCAACCATTTACCACTGTAGTCTTGCTTATGATGTCGATCGTGCTAGTTTTAAATTTAGCATATAAAGCTCTAGAGAATTTATGCCGACTTCTCCTATGCAGGGGGCTTGCATTTCCAGTTCCCTCGTGTTTATGCAAATGAAGCTAATCATTTTTTATGATTTGGAATTTTTTTTTTCAGTCTGAGGCAGGTAGCCATGATGATTGGGATGACAGCTTACTGACAAAAGAGGAAATAGAGACAAGGTTGCAGAGGAAGGTGGAGGCAATCATCAAAAGAGAAAGAGCAATGGCATATGCATATTCCCATCAGGTACTACTCTCCAACTCATCCTCTTCTGTTAGTTTAACAAATCATAAGATTTATTTTCTTTTTCTTTTATCATTTGTCGTCAATAATAACACAAAAAAGGCGCAGCCTATATTATTATTGGGAGATGATTATGGTCTATCCAATGCATAAAGTACAGAACCGGATTGGCGAGACAAAAACAACTGATTATTGGTCCAAATTCGGACAATGTGATCTCTCACCCCAAAGAGAATTGGTCTAGTATTGGTGGAACCCATCATGAAGGGGTCAAAATTGGTGGTTCAGTTGGTTGAGGATGATTTTTTAAATAAATAATTTAAATTATGTTTCTAATTATTTTTCTAAGTTATGATTTATTCATCATAACGTACCTGATCAGCGGATGGTCAAGAAATATATGTTTGTTTTATAAAATTATAAATTATAAAATAAGTATATACATTATAGTATTCTACATATCGTAACTGTTGCATTTTTTATTCTTTTAATTATAAAACACTTAACTTTGAAATTATATTTTTTTTTTCTTCTTATCTACACTTTTTTAAAAAAAATTATTGCTTTTATATTGGAAATAAAGTTTTGATATATTTTTACAAGTAACTGATTGTGCAAACATCATGGAGACCAGCATGATTTTTCTTCTTATCTACACACTTTTTTTTTAAAAAAAATTATTGTTGTTTTATATTGGAAATCAAATTTTGATATATTTTTACAAGTAACTAATTGTGCAAACTGCAAACATCATCGAGACCAGTATGATTACCTGTTCAAATTTTGTCTTTCCAGATATGTTCACAACATTCATATAGATCTTGTCTGTCATGTGGCATGTGCGCTTTTTAGAACGAGCTACATTCTACCCGTCTCTCCCGTGGCTCTCTGGTTATGTTCTTCTTGAGCATTCCATAGCGTAGCGGGTTCAAGACTGTACCCAGAGAGACAGACATGCACATACACACACACAGAACGAGCTACATTCTTGGAGAAGTAATTAGAAAAACATCTATTAGGTTAACTAGGATAGCCTGGTTAATCTAAGATATCTCCAGTGTAGTAATTTTGTTGACTTTGCTGACAGTTGTGGAAAGCCACTCCAGCATCAACCCATACGACAGGGTCAGATATGCGATCTGGGGGATTTCCATGGTGGTGGAACTGGTTGGAAAAGCAGCTGCCCTCAGCAAGTCCACAAGTAGGCCAAGTCGTGAAGAATTTTCAACTTACTCCTCCCAGACCATATTCTGAACAGAAGACTAGTCCACAACCTGCCTCAAGCATCCATAAACAGCACCAATATGGGTTTGATAATATGGATGCAGCCACTCCAAAATCCAACAAATCGGCTGTAGTGTCATCCACTAAACTAGCGATAGCCCCGCAAGCAAACAGCTCGAGCTTGCCAAAGTATTCGAGAGCAAGGGTTGGGGGAACTGATTCACCTTTTGATGTGCCACTCAAGGATGATGATA